>BQKN01066532.1:1319079-1343108 GCA_022839385.1 Asparagus kiusianus
GAGTATAGTTCAATTTAACTATAATTCACTCTTCCACGGAATTCACTAAGTTTTGCACCACGTCACCCGTGGGCTAACCAATTCACAAACTTTTGTACCACTTCACTCGTGGACTAACCAGACCATGCATTCAACACATAGCTATCAAACATCCATAGGAACTTCCACCATTTCACTCATGGTGGCTAACTAGACTATATCACTCCTACGGGCATCCGTGGTTTCTCCCAACACCTTCGGGCTTCACATAAAAAATCATCTGTTTTTTTTTTAAATTACTTAGACCATGACCTTAGCTCTGATACCATTGCTGGGGATAAACCGGGCACAATCTAGAGTTGATGGTTCTTACACAGAAGTTAGGAATCAATTTTAACAAAAAAGCTATAGCTACTAGGTATTGACCCAAACTCCTATTTTTTAAACTCATCACTCTTTCTTATCTTATCCGATGTGGGACTATACTCACATATTAATCACCTCAACAATATTGCCATATATTGTATTTATAGAATTTTATATCTTCTTCATAGTTCGTAGCTGCTATGTTGTAAAAGTACTTTGTCTTGATACCTTATTTCGAGAAGATCAACTTCGATTATAAGTGATGGACAGAAGGATAACTCGTGCAATCATTTTTATCGAATGTTAGTGTGACCCAACAAAGTGAATGTAAAAGAAATGAAACTTATTCACCAATAGTGTACACATGATGTGTACTAATAAGATTGATCTTGCTGTTATCTTTGGACTTGCATTGATAATTTCTCAACATTTTGGGTTTTAGACAAGATATAACTTGAGTCTGAATTTTTATGTCTGGCATGGATTCACTATTAGTTACATGAAATTCCTTTAAGCGTAATTCTTGGTTTCCATGCTCACGGTAAAATTCTCGAAAGTTTTTGACATTCTCAATTCTAGTACTCATAATTGGATTATTTCGTTTATACATAATCTATAAGATGAAGACTCATGGTATTCAGTTTATCATAGTTTTGTAACAGCAGCTCAACTAGATCGGTCTAAATTGATGATCTCATGCCACATGTCCTGGGCCCTTGGTCTCATGCTAAATTGTGCAATTAGTTCAGTTGCCATCTAAACTTTTTGTGCCCGGGTTCTGAGTGCAAAAGTAGTTATTTTGTTGCTTCGCAGCTGCCTAGGTTAGGTTTGATGGTTCGATTCTGTATACCAGTGATCATCATAGTGTTTTGTTCTAGTCATTCTTTGTTTTGGGTGATGTGTTGATTCAAAGGAGCCAGGTTAAATTGAAAATGGTTTGGTTAAACACTAACATACAACAAGAACATGAATTGTTTGAGTATGTAGAAGGACAACGACTTCTTTCAAATATTTGGACAAGGCTTTCTTTCAAATATTACCACATAAGACTCTTTGAAGTAATGTGTGCGGGCTTTTGGTTTGTGGTGGGTAGTCTGGTTTGTGCGCGTGTGTGTGGACATGCCTGTGCGGGCTTTTGGTTTGTGGTGGGTAGTCTGGTTTGTGTGCGCGTGTGTGGACATGCCTGCATGCTTGGGCGTGTGTCATGTGTGTGCGTGTATGGTTTGGAGGTGTGGTGCGGGGTGTACGTGCGCGTACGTGCATGGGTGTGTGTCAGGAGCTCGTATCTGTTTCTTTGAATTTCAGTTACGATTTAAAATGTTAGATATTACATTATGCTTCAGAGTGGAAGGCTATAAGCAGTTATTTGTTTTTCAGTATATTGTGGTTATGCCTGCTGTGTAGATCAATATGATTACCATGTCAAACCAAGTTACTTTCTATTACTACTAAATCTTAAACTTCCTGCCACCACACCGAAACTTCGAAGGTTTTGGTGAGGGGTGAGGGTTATAATTTCATATTCGAAGATGCCCATGCGTGTATCAAAATTTTAAAATCCGATTCACATTCATGGTAGGTAGGAACTGATCCCAGTTTGCTCTGATACCATTCTAAAGTCCCTACCATACACCAAACACAGAAGTTGTGGTGAGGGTTGAGGGTTATAATTTTACATCCTAACAAACTTCTTTCCTATAAGACTAAGAGTCAACTACATCATAATTGTTATTTCATTGTTGTGCAATCAGTACTTTCACGTCTTATTGTTCTTTCTAGATATATTGTCCTTTCATAAAAACTAAAGAGCTTACTCTTGTGTGTGTTTCATCATCTTGTTGCACGTAATTGATTGTATTAATTTCATCTGCAGAGCATCGCCATGTGGGTTCTAATAACTTTAACTTGTTTAGCAGTCGGAGTCACACTATCTTTACACTGGTATGCATAAGTTTTGGACTTTGATATTGCCAAGCGACCATTATTTTACTATTTCAATTTTTTGTTGTTTGTTGTCTGGAATATATTTTTAGTAGCTTGCCCTATGATGACAGCATAATTCAGAACTGTCTATTTGATAAACTTAGTTGTGTTTTATATAAGTTTGTCCATAGTACAGTGCAATACACGATCATCTGGTGGCTTTCCATTCACTTGCAATTTTTTTGGATCTTAATGAGCAATAAACAGATCAGAATTAAGACAATAGAAAGTGATTCTAATGTGACAAAAGACCAAAATTAAGAGATCTTAAGTGGTTGGAAAGTTAGTTGTAAACTTGATTCCTTAGATATGCTTACATGGTTTGTGCCTTGAAGCGGAGACTAAACTGCTTTAAATCTTAGGGAAACTCATAGCCTTAGGAAATGGATTTATAACCTTCAAACATTTTCCTCTTGAGTCTCTGACATTCTAGAAGCATATAGGTAACACTTGGGAAATGCTGGGGCTATTGAGGAATCGTGATAAAAACAACTAGTCTGCTGTCCGTGCAAAGCACGGGTTTTTGCTACAGTAATCCCTCTTTTTTAACATGGCCGGGTTTGAATTTTCTGGGAATGCTACAGTAACCCACCTGCTACAGTACCATTTTCGTGATGCTACAGTATACCCACGTGCTACAGTGATATTTTAGATTATTTAACTACTACAGTAATACTGCTACAGTAAATCTACTGTAGCATTTACTGTTTGATGAACAGTGACTCTTTGTTTCTCCCTTTTGTATAAAGGAATAGATTTGTGGCACATATACACTTCAGAGCTTTGGTGTAGTAGAATAATGCGCAGATATTTGTGTTTGGAGTGTAAGAATATTTCCTTTAACCTTCATCATAACCTCACAGCTGCAGGGTAATGACAACACCATTGAGATAATATCTGAGCCACCTAGGTTCAAATATTGTCTGTCATGTAAGGAGATTAATTAGAGGAATATACTATTGTGCTAAACTTTACCTGCAAAGTATTCTCAATTTATTACGGAGTATTAAACTTTGCATTTCTTTAATCCTTAGTATAACTTCAGAGCTCTGGTGTAGAGGAAACTTAAGCAGTTTTATATGAAATGCACATTGATTGTTTTGATATAATTTTAATTTGAACCTTTTCAACTTGGTTTCAGGTCTTTCACATTTGACTGATAGTAGGAGTTTCTGTTGACATATTAGTATAGTTGAGGGGCTTATATGTAAGATGTGTTTTGTAGGGCTTATATAAGTCCATGTTATCTTATCAATGAGATTAGGGTTTTCATTCTTTTTGGTATCAGAGCCAAACCCTAGCCGCCAAACCCCCCCTTCCTTCCGCCTCCCCCCCTCCACGGCTGACCACCCACCCGCTGCCACGCCGTCCACCTCTTACCTGCAGATCCAACCGAACCCCCCCTGTTTTCTGCAGTCCGAACCCTCCCCCCTCTCACCTGCAGATCCCATCCCCCTGCTGCAGACCTTGCCTCTTCTTTGCAGATTCCCCTGCTGCAGATCCCATCCCCCTGCTGCAGATCCCCATCAACCTGCTGCAGATCCCATCCCCCCTCCTCCAATCCAACCGAACACCCCACCCCCTACTGTAGACCGATCCCCCTAACCCCTACTGCAGACCGAAACCGATCCCCCCCTCTTTTCCTCTTTTTTTGCTGCAGACCGATCCCCCCTTCCCTCTTTTTTGCTGCAGAACGATCCCCCCCCGCTGCCTCTTTCTAGCCACCGTCACTGTGTCGAACCTAGAGTTTGACATGGATTCCCGCGACTCAGTCCTCGAACTGATGACAGGAAGAGTATATATCTCACAGCGATGAGATATATAACTGTTTTTGGTTCTTGTTTCCTCTGAGAAACGAGAACTTGTTTGAGATCCTACTCTTGTTGTGCAGCAGATGTGTTGCCGAAATTTTTACTACACACAACAAGGGTCGGAAGAGAAGGTGAACAGGTGGTGGGTCTGAAGCCTATTCGATGGAGGAGATCATCAAGAAGTTAAACCCCGCGGAGGTGTCAACTTTGATGAAGCTAATGAAGTTGTCGGCTGGTGAGAGCGCGACAAAACCATCGAAGAAGTTGGAGCTTCCGACCATCGATCTAAAGTTGGATGGACCTAGTACGTATCTGAGCTGGTCACGGCGGGTGAGATACACCCTTGCAGGGAGGAACCTGGAGGGTTATCTGACAGGAGAGGCGACAGAACCGGATGAGGACTCGGAAGGAAGAGATGAGTGGAAGTCCACTCACATGTTGGTGTATATCTGGCTCCTCAACTCATTGGTCCAGTCGATCACCGCCACAGTTGATGGCATTGAGAAGGTGAAGGACGTCTGGGAGAAGTTGAGGACCTATGATGGAGTAGGGAATAACCTGCGGGTGTTTCAGATTAAGGGAGAAATCGACGCCACAGTCCAGGGAGAGCGGACTGTACAGGAGTATGCCACAGAGCTGGAGCGTCTGTGGCTAGATTATGATCACTTCTCACCTCGGGCGAGCTGTAAGGACCTGGGATGTAAGGAGCGGGAGGCCTTCCTACAGGAGTGGACTTCAAGGGATTGACATCAGAGTTCGCTCAGCGAATTGCATTGCTGCTCGCTCATCCGAAGATTCCCACGCTTGAGGAGGCTATCTCTGCTATGATCCAGGAGGATACTCGTATTAGGCTGCAGGCGGGGACATGTGGACTTCCTGTGGTGAAGTCAGCACTGACAGCCTCTAGCAACACTGGATCTAGGGAAAAAACTGGACAGTGCTACAACTACGGTGCGGTGGGTCATCTAAGACATGCTTGCACCAAGCCACCCAAGGAAGAAGATTCGGGTGGACGTGGACAGTTCGGAGGTCGTGGTCGTGACCGTGGGGGTCGACGAGGTGGAAGAGCAGGGAACCGGGCGAATCTGACGGTGGCAGAGGAAGAAGAAGCTGAGGTGGTCTTTACTGAGGAGGATCGTGCTCTCCTGGCGATACTCAGGAGGAAGCAGCAAGTAGCAGGGGATGGGACTGAGGAGGCATCCACTTCGTTTTTCGCTAGAGGCAACACTGCTACCTATGTTCATCTGACCAAAGGTACTGATGACATACATGCTCTTGTTTCTATGTCTCCCGACAGATCATCAGAATGGATAGTCGACTTCGGTGCGTCTCGACATGTGACAGGTAATGCTAGTGAGTTTTCATCATATACTCACTTAGCATCGCTTGATAGTATTCAAACAGCTGATAGTACATTTCAACCGGTGGTTGGTAAGGGTACAGTCGATTGTACTGGTTCTGTAACTTTGTCCAATGTTTTGCATGCTCCTTCCTTTCCAGTCAATCTTTTGTCCATTAGTTCTTTCATCCTCTAACTAAAATGTATTGTTTCTTTTGATATTCCTAAGGTGATTTTTCAGGAGAAGGGGACAGGACGGAGACTTGGGACTGGCACATGGCGTAGTGGACTGTGGTATCTGGATCGTGAAGGGCTAGATTCAACATTGGTATCAGTCATAGAGGAAGCAGGAGTAGGATCTAAAATGAATGCTGAGAGTGAGTTAATGCTTCATCACCAGCGTTTGGGACACTCATCTTTTAGTGTTTTAAGTAGATTGTATCCTTCTTTATTTGAGAAAGCAAATAAACAAAAACTTGTGTGTGATGCATGTGAGTTTGGAAAGCTTACTAGAAGCTCTTATATTAGTTCTGGTCATAGAAGTTCTCATGCATTTGACTTGGTACATTCAGATGTTTGGGGGCCTTGTTCCACAAGTTCTATGAATGGATACAAGTATTTTGTTATATTTATTGATTGTTTCTCTCGTGTGACTTGGTTGTACCTGATGAATAATAAGAGTGAAGTGTTTGGGTGCTTCCAAAACTTTCATAGGAATGTTCAGACTCAATACGGAGCAGTGGTGAAGGTATTGAGGTCGGATAATGGGACAGAGTATACCAACAGAGCGTTTGAAGAATATTTGTCAGCCCAGGGAATACATCATCAGACGACCTGTCCATACACACCAGCTCAGAATGTGGTAGCGGAAAGGAAGAACAGACATCTTTTAGAGGTTGCTAGAAGCATGATGATCTCTATGAATGTCCCAGAAACATTGTGGGGGCAAGCAGTATTGACCGCAGCAGCGCTGATCAACAGAATGCCCTCGAGAGTGCTGGATTGAAAGTCTCCGTGTGAGACGTTGAAGGGAGATAATGGTGGGATTCTTCCACTTAAAGTGTTTGACTGTGTGTGCTTTGTGAAGGACAACAGACCATCTGTCGGGAAATTTGCCCCTAGAGCTGTGAAGTGCATCTTTGTGGGATATTCTGCTACTCAGAAGGGATATGTTTGCTGGAGCCCGGTGGAGAAAAGGTTGTTTGTGAGCATGGATGTGCACTTTTGAGAACTCGAGCCATATTACACCCGGAAGGGAAATTCATCCGTTGGTAACTCGCTCAATACTAGAAGTATGAGGCGAGAGGAGGAGAATGGTGAGAGATCGGTGAACAATGCGGAGAAATCGATTTCTGTATCGATTCCTTGGGAGGGAGAATTGGTTGAGGAGGAGCAGGAGAATGAAGAAGAAAAGAAAAATGAGACAAGAGGTGTTAGGTCCACGGTTCAGGGGGAGCTACTAACCTATAGTAGGAAGGGGAAGCAAATTGCAGGAACAGTACCTACAGTGCCACTAGTGCTGCCAAGTCTCTTGTCAACGCCTGTCTCGACTCCTGAAACACCTACACCACCACCAGTTTTATTCCAAGGTGATAACATTCCTCTCCTTACTGATAACATTCCTCTCCCTATTCCTTCCATACCAATATCAGTACGGAGGACTACTCGTAGTAATGCGGGAAATCCTCTCGATAGATATGGTTAGGATCTTGCCCAATTTGTATCATATTCTAACATTCACCCTGCACTTGGGGCATTCTTGTATCATTGGATTCTATTACTGTACCTAACAATTGGCAGGTTGCTAAGAAGGACCCAAAGTGGAAAGCGGCTATGCATGAGGAGCTAGGGGCTCTTGAGAAGAACCGCACTTGGGAGCTAGTAAAACTATCAGGAGGAAAGAGAGCAGTTGGATGTAAGTGGGTCTTCACTGTGAAGCAGAATTCAGATGGGCAAGTTGAACGCTACAAGGCTCGTCTGGTGGTAAAAGAGTATAGTCAGACATATGGCATAGATTATGATGAGACTTTTGCACCGGTGGCAAAGATGAGCACTGTTCGGACCTTGATCTCTCTGGCAGTAAATGGTGGATGGAAGCTACACCAATTAGATGTGAAGAATGCATTCTTCATGGAGATCTGGTGGAAGAAGTATACATGGAAATTCCGTCAGGATTCAATACAGATCAGACAGTGGGCAATGTCTGCAGATTAAAGAAGTCTCTATATGGCCTGAAGCAATCTCCCCGTGCTTGGTTCGATAGATTTAGGCGGGCTATGATAGATATGGGATACCGACAGATTAACGCCGACCATACCGTGTTCTTTCGACGAAATGAAGGTCACATCACCATGCTTGCGGTATATGTGGATGATATGATTATTACAGGGGATGATGAGAAGGAGATTGCCCAACTCAAAGTGAGACTGGGTAAGGAATTCGAGGTGAAAGATCTTGGCTTGCTTCGATACTTTCTTAGAATAGAGATAGCTCGAGGAGCGGAGGGGATTGTCCTATCCCAGAGAAAGTATGCACTGGATCTTCTCAAAGAGACAGGGATGTTAGGGTGTAAACCTGCAACTACACCGATCGACCAGAAGTTCAAGCTGGGTGCTGAAGCTGGAGAACCAGTTGATCGTGACAGATACCAAAGGCTGGTGGACAGGTTGATCTATCTGAGCCACACACGTCCCGATATCTCTTTTGCAGTAAGCGTGGTGAGTCGCTACATGCATGATCCAAGAAAGGGTCATATGGACGCTGTGTACCAGATTCTGAGATATTTGAAGAGTGCCCCCGGAAAAGGGCTGATATTCAGAAAGAATGGACATGTGAGCATTGATGGTTACTGCGACTCTGATTGGGCTAGTTGTGCTGATGACAGGAGGTCCACCCCAGGATATTGTATCTTTATAGGAGGCAACTTGGTCTCGTGGAAAAGCAAGAAGCAGTCAGTGGTGGCAAGATCAACAGCTGAAGCAGAGTATAGAGCTATGGCCTTAGGAGTTGCAGAGTTGTTGTGGTTGAAGAGTATGTTGGTGGAGATGAAGCTGGATCAAGGAACAAAGATGAAACTGTGGTGTGATAACAAGTCAGCCATCAGTATCGCCAATAACCCAGTGCAGCATGATAGAACCAAACACATCGAGATTGATAGGTTCTTCATCAAAGAGAAGTTGGACAGTGGACTACTGGAGTTAAGTCATGTTTCAACTAAAGACCAGGCAGCAGATTGTCTGACTACGGGACTTAGCTCAGTAGATATGTTTAGAGGATGTGACAAGATGGGCTTAGTGGATATCTTTCGCCCATCTTGAGGAGGAGTGTTGACATATTAGTATAGTTGAGGGGCTTATATGTAAGATGTGTTTTGTAGGGCTTATATAAGTCCATGTTATCTTATCAATGAGATTAGGGTTTTCATTCTTTTGTTTCCCATCAAATTTTAAGTATATATCAATACCTTGTTAGTTGAGACGACACTATTATGTGTGGAATGTTAATCATTGTAGTCTATGAGATACTTGGAACTTGTTGTTCCTTAAATTGGAATGAGCTATTATAGCTTATAAACCTTGGTTTTGGATGCACTCTGTATTTTGACCCTAAATTTCCTAAGAACAATTCAATATGTAGTTTATCATTATGCTTGATTCTTTTAACTGTCTATATGTCTATGTACATATTAATTAATTCGATGTCGAATATGATTATTATCCTCTTGTTATGGTCTTCTTCTCAATATTTACTTTTAGTGTCATGAGCTGTGAAGGGGATCTTAGCAATTCCACACATGACAATGTCATTCTGTTGTCACAAGCATTGGAGTACGTTGTGTTTTCTCTTACTCTTTTCCTGGTGTATACTTTCCGCAGATGATTGAGAGCAGTGCTCATGGTGATGAATATGATGGAGTGATGTACTCTCAACTGGTATAATTTGGAATAACCATTGCCGTGAAAGTTGACTTACTATAATTTGAATGCCTCACTCCTTTTGTTTTGCAGAATCTGATTGATCTAGCTGGCTCTGAAAGTTCCAAAACGGAGACAACTGGGCTAAGGAGAAAGGAGGGATCATATATAAACAAAAGTCTTTTAACTCTTGGAACTGTAGGTGTTAACTGTCAGTCCTTTTCCAACTCTTGGTAGTGTTTGTTTTCCTGTTGAGGACCCATGATCCAAACTATTTTTCAGGGAATAATGCTAACCTTGCCTGTGATCTTTTAGAAATAGTGTCTCATTGTTCTTAAAATTAATATTATCTGTAATTACAACCGGGCAATGAAGATGCTTAAAAGTTCAAAGTTAAATTATTTCAGTACCTTCTGCAATATGCTTGGTAACTAATAAATGCTTGCTTGAAAATAGTTTCAGTCTAACTTTTTCTTTTGTGCCTTGTGTTTGGCAATAGAGGCAGTCTGTATTTTTCGTCCCTCTCATGGAGAATTTTAATTATGTCATGACGACATTTTATTTTTTTATCGGTCTTTGACAATAATTGTTGAATAGTTAAGAAGTTTTTAGTCACCATTACTGAAATAGATTTATAAGTTATAACTAATATACTGAGAGTGAAAATATTCCACCCTTTGGGTGTGTTCTGAATGTCTGATGAATGCAAGCTGAGTAATGCAGTGCGATTATGAAGCACCCCACCCCCCCCCCCCCCCCCAAAAAAAAAAAAAAAAAAACCCTCCTCCCCCTCCCTCCCTGTATGTGTGTGTGTGCACATAAACTTCTGGTAATAATTCTTACATGCATGAGTGAGTGCATGTGCTTGCACGCTTGTCAAAATTATGTGTGCAAAGTATGAAGATACTTATTGATGCTTCATAAGAGAACAAGCTGTATAATATTCTGATGGATTATATTTAAACGTAGACTACAAATTGAACTACAAAACATCTTTATTCATTTCCATGTCTACTAGACTCTGCTACTTGCTACTAGCTGTATAATATTCTGATGGATTATATTTAAATGTAGACTACAATTTGAACTACAAAACATCTTTATTCATTTCCATGTCTACTAGACTCTGCTACTTGCTACTCATCATACTTTTATAAATTTGGCCTGCACTTTGTGCATTGTTTGCATGTGCCTGCTTTTCTTTGACTTCCTTTATATTAAATTTTCCAAATAGATGTTCTTGTTTTTTGTTTTCTATTGGTATTACTGGCATGTACTTCATGTGCATACAGCTTTCCTATGTTTTTATTTTATTTTTTTCTATAAGTGTATGACAAACAAAGTATATATGCATGTTGTTGTTGCACTGCATGACAATCTTGCTATGGTTACTACATGCCTTGTGCTTAAACATGAAAAAGAAAATTTGACAGTTTAACTTAATATATTTGTTATACGTAATTCATAACTTTATATAAATTCTTTTGGCTACATTTGGCAGTTCTTACTTTTTTTAATGTCTATGACTTCCTCTTGGCTTTGTACACTTTGTAATTATACATTATCTTACAACACAATGTTTTTAATGTGTTACTTAATGATATATTTCATATTACTATAACCGTGCAACCCCATCTGAGAGGTTATTGTGGGTAAACCTGTAGTTGTAAATTTGTTTTGTTGTCACATCATGGTTGCTTCAAATATCATAACATAGGACTCTCCATAGAATGCTACACTGTATGGTATACTCTTTTTGTTCTAGCAGTTTGTACAATGGTAATAGTTGTTTTAGCTCTAGAATTTAGAATCTATATACTAATTGTAGTGCTGGAATTTTGAAGGTAATCGGAAAGCTAAGTGATGGAAAGGCTTGTCATATACCTTATCGTGACTCTAAGTTGACTCGCCTTCTACAATCGTCTTTGAGTGGCCACGGTCATGTGTCGGTGAGTGTGTAATGCATATGCTTTTTGAATGACATCTTTATGTTTATTACGCCAAAGAATTGTTTATGCTATGTTGCAAATGTATATTTTTCTCACAAGATATATGTTGTTATCTATCATTTTATTTTCTAATGCTCAAATGTAGCAAGTTTCTGCCTCTTAAATATTTGTTCTGAAACGGTTTTGCTTCCTGGAGGGAAAAAGCTGATGTGTCTTATGCACAGCTTATTTGCACAGTTACTCCTGCATCTAGTAATATGGAAGAAACACATAACACATTGAAGTTTGCAAGTAGGGCAAAGCGTGTTGAGATTTATGCTTCTCGTAATCGGGTAGGGATATACTGGCAAAACTTTCAATGACCGTTGCAGCAGTTCTGGAAAACACATTTATTATTATTATTATTATTATTATTTTTCACTTCTTCACAGATTATAGATGAAAAATCACTGATCAAAAAGTACCAGAAAGAAATATCAGTGTTAAAACAAGAGCTTGATCAGCTTAGGAGTGGGATGCTTCCTGGTATCACTCACGAGGAAATTCTGAGCCTGAAGCAACAGGTGCTTGCTTCTGTTATTCGCTTAAATTGGCTCATTCACATGTTTACACTATTCTATAGATTTACGTTTCAGTTTGAAATACTCCTTCCATATGTTGATCCTTGTATGATAACCAGCTTATCCAAATGTTTATTTAGGAATTACCATCGTGCTTTCTTATCCTTTTGACAGCTTGAAGAAGGTCAAGTAAAGATGCAATCTCGTTTGGAGGAGGAAGAAGAAGCAAAAGCTGCTTTGATGAGTAGAATACAAAGATTAACCAAGCTAATACTTGTTTCCACAAAAAATACTATTCCCGGATGTTTAAGTGAACCTGGTCACCAGAATCCAGAAGACGATGTAAGTCTCTGAATACCTATATGATGATTTTTTAATTGTTAAAAGTATATTAGTACGAGGCATTCGGTCCAATAGAAGTTAAGAGTCTCTGTTTGACAAATAGGAGCATGTTTCTTTTCACATACATAGTATAGCACACATGCACCTGTTCACCAAAATATAAAAGATGATTTAAATTTCTGCATACCTATATGATGATATTTCAATTGTTAAATGTATTTAAGTATGAGGCAATCCATCCAGTTAGAAGTTAGAATCTCAGTTTAACAAATGGGGGCACGTTTCTCTCCACACTATGCTCTTTCATGTTAATGGAAAAGATCTTATTGTCGTTATATATGTTATTTATTCTACCATTTTTTTGGGTGCTTGATGCGCATATCATGTCATTTTTCCATTTACTATGCTTTCATTTGCATGCTATCTTTTAAGTACTCATTCAAAATTCCAACTAAAAGGTGGTGTCAGAACGAGTTGCACAAGATGGGATGGTCTGTCTGTTGTACATATAGAAGGAGATTTCTGAACACAGTCACGTCCTTTCAAATCTTAAAAAAGAATAATGTTACATCATATGATTTATATTTTATTCAAATCATAAAGCATTCCTAAATATTTGCCTTGATATGTTACATTTTGGGATGCTGAAACTGAAATGGAAATTATTAAATTATTGAACCTACTGAAATGGGACTTTTGAGGGTCAAAGGAACACAGAAATCAGAATTGATTTTCAAGCTAGGCAGATCAGCCAAGTGTAATGTTTCTCAGTTACATTGGTTGCAGATGGTACAATCCTATATATGGATGTGAAACCCATTCTAATTTTTTGCTTATACATTGGGCAATTAATATTTCAAGTTTATATATTTTATGGACTTCTACTGTTACTAGCTTCAATCTATTTGCTATTTCTCTACTTTAGGAGTTATGCCTTAATTTATCTTTTCTATGCATGCTTGGTGTATTCAGTCGTCTCTTTTGCTTTGCATTTGCTACTGCAAAATCCTCTTGAGACATACAACGAAGTTTACTAGCTTCATTATATTGCATAAGTTTTATTTGGAGAGCTGTTTCAATTCTGGCTTGATACAGAGTTCATATTTTGTGATTTAGAAAGGACGATCTTATGTGTTTTAATTTCTCTTATTCCAGAAATTGGATCTTCTGCGTGAAGGTTCTCCAAAACTTCTCGAAACTGAGGGCTCCTTAAAGGATGGCATCAGCCCTAATGAAGAGAATCCTTCATTGAGTAGCCTCACAGAAGCTGCACAAGGTGGAAATGCAAACGGTGACAAGCTCTCAATGGTAATAACCCACTGTGATGACGTTATATGTTATGCAATGTATTTTTATGCAATGTATTTTTATCCTTCAAGTTCCATCAGCTATATTCTTCTTTTGGAATACTCTTTGGTGGGTACAAGCTATTGAGACGGTTATTTTTAGCTTTTTCACAACATCTTCTAATTGGGCATAGGTCTTTTTCCTGTGTGTTCTTCAGTTGAAAGACTTAGTCTTGGCTAACGATTTTATCTGAGTCATCTCAAAACTTTAATGTGTTGCCTTTTTACCTTTATCTATGTCCATGAAGCTCTTGTCATAAAATTTTCTTGTTTCCAGGACGATGATCTATCTTTTTGTTTTCATTGTTGCAGGCTGGGATAACGATGTCAGATCAAATGGATCTCCTTGTGGAGCAGGTTAAAATGCTTGCCGGAGAGATTGCTTTCAGTACCAGTACACTGAAACGATTAGTAGAGCAGTCCGTCAATGATCCAGATGGCTCACAAGTTCAAGTACAAATCTGCCCCTTACTCTTGTTTGCTAATATCATATTCGTTAGGAATATTTACAGATTTAACTGCATTGCAATCTCAAAACATGGGAGCAAGTGCTAGAGAACATGTATCAGCAATCTGAGGACTAGCCACATTTAGAACTGCTCATAGTCTGAAGTTCTATTTTCGTAATTACGGAGTCTAAACAATGCATAATTATGTACCCTTTGGGTATTTTGCTGAGCTCTGGCGCAGCATGCAGCCAACATGCACAAATGTACGTTCTTGCGATGGGATTTTGGAGATATGATAGTATGTGTAATCTCAAAATGCTTATAGGGAAAAAACTGCTTTCACATGTATTCCATGCAAATCTGAGTGTTTATCTTAATTACTATTGTTTCTAATTAATACTATAAACATTAATTATATTTGAATAGCTGTTTTCGTTATTGTATTTCTAATGTGAGCTTCTAATAAGTTAGAAACTACCCTAGTAATTTTTATTCATAGAATGGTTAAGGACAAATTTTTAAAAGAACCTATTTTTTTAATTTATTAAGCAAAAACGACCAGTTATATTTTTAAAGAGCAAAACCGACCATTTGAAGGGCCGAACTGTACGGGACTAGTAGTCCCGTACAGTTTGTTTTAATCCCTTTATCTTCCCAAACCCACCCTCTCTCCTCCGTTCTCATCCCCCCCCCCTCCAGTGACCTCTTAATTTCCCAACCCCCTCTCTCTCCTCCGTTCTCATCCTCCCCCCCCCTCTCTTAATGCTTGTTCGGTGAAGCTTCTTAGGGCAGTAGTAGGCTGTAGGCCCTTCTCGTTCGTCGCGGTGTCCAAAGGGAAGTACCTCTCGGCGTGCTGCTTGGGGATCACGAGCCTGTTCAGCTTTCCCACGTCGCTCGGCGTCACTACTTTGTCGAACATGTGCTCCTTCTCGACCGCCGCGGGAGAATTCGTGGACGAAGACGTAGGGCCCACGGCAGCGGCGGCGGGGGCTGGGGGTGGGCCCCAGTTAATTGTGGTGGAAGACTACTACAATTATTACCTGAACAATGGGGAGCCGCTGATCAAAGAAGAGAAGGCTGACATAGTGAAATATACAATAGGAACGATGAAATGCAGAGGAGAAGCGAGCATTTTCTAATGGAAAATTTCGAAGGGGACAGGTACCGAACAGTTGGTGGGCGTGGCAATGGCACCTGGCTCTAGGCTTACAGACAGATTGAAGGAAGAAGACGACAATGAAGGTGCATTAAAAACTCCTTCCTTCATGCCCCTTTGATGAGAAATGACTAATACTGGTGACGAGGAGGAGAACCCAAATCGCAGAACCACCATTAGAGAGCTTTTGTCGAGTTGCTATTTTATATTGGGCTTTGTTCAGATTATTTTTGATCTTTTTGCTCGTTTGGGTGTTTGCTTGAATCGACTCTTTGTGCTCATCTGAGGAAGATGATGAGAACGGAGGAGAGAAAGGGGGTTGGGAAAATAAGAGGGCGGGGATTAAAACAAACTGAACGGGACTACTAGTCCCGTACAGTTCGGGTGCTGCAAAAACCGACCCTTTTCTCTTTAAAGGGTCGGTTTTGCTCTTTAAAAATATAACTGGTCGTTTTTGCTTAATAAATTAAAAAAATGGGTTCTTTTAAAAATTTGTCCAATGGTTAATTGGATTCGACTTATTACCAGTTACGAACATGATGTACATGTATTTCAATACTAACATAAACCTTAAATCCACATCAACAGTTGCTTTTTATTATGAAAAAGATCATATAGATTTGAATTTTAGCGGTAAAACCATCCCTTTACTTTCCTCTTTATATAGAAAATTGTTAGGGACATGGAAATCAATTTTCTTTGTTTGATAACAAAAGGGTACTTATTTATTATGTTTAAGAGTTAGTTGTCTAATGTTATTGTTTTTTTCCCGTAAAATTTGCCCTCCCTTTCGTGCTTTTTGTGCATGCATACAAATGCAATGTCGGTGCGCAGAGGTGTATACACGTGCATGTGGTCATTTGGTTTACATGTGCACCTAAGAAGCATGAGTTTTGGGCATAGCGTATGCATATACAACATGGATAAGAACTTGGATCAGGGCAGTTCGGTGAAAAGTAGGATAAATGCTGCTGACATCATTTATCAAAATGTGCTACCAAGAGATACAACTGTTATGATTCATACCCATTTATTTCACACATGCACACACACCTCCACCCAGCCCTGCACGCCTGCATATCGTGCACTCAAAAGTCCAGAAATTTATAATGATATAAAACATATAAATTATTTCTATGCTAAAATATTAATCTGCATGCGGTTTATGACACTTATGCTTGAAAATAGGGCTAACCCTTTAACCTTCTACAGAATAGCTGACATATAATTGTATAAATCAAAATTTTGATGGTTTTTCCAGTCTTTATTTCATGTATGAAAATATATAGATATCTTAAACATGTGAATAAACAAATGTACGAGAATTGTATAATGTGTGCAAGAAACCTCCACATGGTTTCAAGAATGTGAGATTTGTTAGCATCCAATAAAGATGCCCTCTCTCTGAATGGGTAGGACCTTACGGTAAAAAGCATCATGCTACTTAATTGTGTAGTGATCGGCAGAAGCCTTTCACCTAAGAGCAGGTACATGTACAAATCTGTATTCCTTCGCTTAAATTTCACTCCAAGAGTGATGAGAAAATTGCAGAAAACTTATCACATGTATATTGAAGTAATGTAACAATATTCTATTGGGACTAAAACTTACCATGTCTAAAGTTTTGTTCCCATTATTTGTGGGTTCTTAACTCCAACGGGGGGGGGGGCCCGCCTCCCGCACCCAAAAAAAAATTGATCTGCAGATTCAGAACTTGGAAAGAGAAATCCAGGAGAAAAGGAGACAAATGAGGGCCTTGGAGCAACGGATTATGGAGAGTGGCGACGCATCCGTAGCCAATGCCTCGTTGGTTGATATGCAGCAGGTACCTGCCTTCTAGTCTCTCATAATCTTCCCAATCCTTTGAACTGATTTTTTATACTAGCGTTGTTTTTCTATTCTGCTTCTGTGAGAACATTTTATTCCTGTTTCTGTGAAAACAGACTATCATGAAGTTGACGACGCAGTGCAGCGAAAAGGGATTTGAACTAGAGGTATTTTTGTTTCTGATAAATCTCTTTCTGCAACTTTTCAAATTAGAAGCAACAGGTTTACGAAAGGTGCAAGAAAGACTACAATTTTATTTTGCAACTCTTGCCTCTTTATCTGCTCTTTTATGTTTAGTGACTTGATAGCCTTTATTGGTAGTATGCTTTCTTCCTTTTTTTTCTTTTGTGTCTTGCATAAGTCTATTCCTGGAACATGCAGTTCCATTTTAACTCCTATATCCAAAATATTTTAACTCTTATATCCAAAATTTTGCAGTTAAAAACAGCGGACAACCGTATCCTTCAGGAGCAA
Source organism: Asparagus kiusianus (assembly GCA_022839385.1). NCBI lineage: Eukaryota > Viridiplantae > Streptophyta > Magnoliopsida > Asparagales > Asparagaceae > Asparagus > Asparagus kiusianus. Next base: position 1,336,575 of record BQKN01066532.1, read on the forward strand.
CTACAGCAGAAGGTATGCAGCTGGATGTCTGTAGTTTCTGTGGTATAGAATGTACATACATGCTTTTTCCCTATTGGAGCAAAGACTGGCTGACTTTTTCAGTCAATTATTAGATTCCAAGCTGATATATGAATAGTGTGTCCACGTATTTTTGCTTGTGCAATACGCTGTTATTAACAATCAGATATCTAGGAAAGGTAATTAATCTAAATAGTATGTTTAATTTTTTTTAATAAAATTTATTTTGGTATTTCTAATTTTTTTAATAAAATTTATTTTGGTATTTCTAATTAATTCAATGTATATATTCTTATACTCATATTGTTTAATTAGTAGGTTGGAACTTTATTTTGTTTGATAAATTTAATATATGTTCTTAGGATAAGGCTAAATGTCCTTACTTCGATTCCTGTGAGATCTAGAATAAAAGTGACTAATTAAAAGGAGATTTTTTTGGTTTAGTTCTGGTGAGTATTTACAAAAAGAAAGACTCAGATTTTGGAAACATTCTCATATTTATGAATTATAGAAAAAAATTAGGAGTCATCTTTTAAGACAAATTTTAGAGGAATTTAGAATTTTAGATAGTAAGGACTTAAAGTATAAATTACCGGTTCTATTTTGCAAATCTCTAATTAAATTAGAACCTAAGGTTTCTTTCTGATAATAATAAGTCAATCCTAATAATTTAAGAATTTTTAATTAATTGATCAGTGATAATCAAATGATGATACTTTCGGTAAAACTCTAAAACATATACAGGCTCTTAATTAGATAATGAACTCTTATTATACTTGTATTTCATGTTTATAACGGAGATATCTCACATATTTCACATATCTTATTGACAGTGCACTGAAAACAACGAACTTCAAGAGAAAGTTCTCCTTCTGCAGGAGCAGATAAATTCAATGAAAACCGATATGCAATTATCATCTCCAGAACAGACCTTCTCAACTGAAATTGCTGAGTTGAGGAGCAGATCACGATCTCAGGTCATTACTTTGATCTTGTACTGTTTGGATTTTCTTTAGGATGTCTTCACTGTTGATTTGGTTTATCCAGTTTTTATTCCTTTACAATTATGCGAGACTATAATTCCTGCTGATTTGCACGCATGATTGATGATGCATATCACTGTAAAGATGTTTATAGGCTAATGGTTCCCAGATTTAACCCCTAGGCATCACTTTTAGTGTGAATCCATCTTTGTTGTCTTTTGTCCTAGCTTTGTTTATTGCTGTTGTGCCCCACTAAGCATTTATTGTGGTACTAGCATTCACTAGATGGGCACACCCAGTTTTATTATGATAAGCCAACAAGCCTGCAAACCTCTCCTTATTAAAACTTATTTTCCATTGTTTATATCAAAATTGATCCTTGAAGCCTTCAAGTCCCAAGTTTAATAGTAGTTTTACACTTGAAGCTTTATTACTACCTATCTTCCATTAAAAATTATGCTGTAATTTCCTTCAAGTACGTGTTTATTTTTATTTAGTAAAATCTCCTGGTTTCTTTCTCCCTTTAATGCCTTTTTTTTTAATAAAGTGACTTGCATTTGTCTTGGGCAGGAGACTGAGAATAAGAAATTAACACAGGAGCGCCTTAAGCTCATAGACGAGAACCGAGGTTTGCTTAGTCAAAACCAGAAACTAGCAGACGAAGCTTCTTATGCGAAAGAATTGGCCTCTGCTGCTGCAGTTGAACTTAAAAACTTGGCCGAGGAAGTAACCAAACTCTCATTGGAAAATGCAAGACAAGCACAGGAGTTATTAGTTGCTCAAGAGATGGCATACTCTAGAAGTAACAGTGTCATTCGGAAGAATGAAGGTGTCAAATTGGGGAGAAGAAATAATGAATTTGATGATATGAAGATAGAGTTGCAAGTAAGGAAGCAAAGAGAAGCTGCTCTGGAAGCTGCTTTAGCTGAAAAGGAGATCCTAGAAGAGGAATACAAAAGAAAATTTGATGAAGCCAAGAAAAGAGAAGCATCTTTAGAGAATGATTTAGCTGGCATGTGGGTGCTCGTTGCTAAACTGAAGAAAGGTGGTTCGGATATATCTGAGTTTGGAGCTGATGAAAGGGCTGCCAATGGAGCAGATTTCACGAATGACCAGAAAGAGAATAAAAATGATAATAATAACGCTTTTGCGAAAGAAAGGCAGATATCTAATGGATTGATAAAGCCAAACGGTGAGCAGTTGAATCACAGTCCGGAATTTGAACCTCTGCTCAACCGTTTGAAGGTAAATGCATAACTTTCGTGCTTTTGTTAAATTTGCTTTTATTTTGATTTGGACGTTAACACCCTGTTGTAGACCATTTTAATATTCTATTCTTAACTGGCTAACACATGCAGACTTTTAAGCCATATCCCAGTAACCCAAAACCCGTTTATCTAATCCTCATCTGATGTTGTTTTGCAAGACAATATGGGTTTATTATCTGGTATTTCCTATTTTTATATTGGATGTCATACCACCGAGACAATAAAAACTAATCAAGGTTCCATGCAACAAGGGTAGAGGATCAAAATTGTGTATTACCTGTTGCAGCTGCATCAGCTGAATTCCATGATAAACATTTCAATGTTTTACCGTTACTGTAATTAGATTTAAAATCATGCAAATGAAAGTCTTCCATTACTATAAATCTGTCAGAAGCGCAGCGTAATAGATTAGCCAGTTGCATTTATGTTGGTGGGAGGAGCTGATGATGACAAAATTTACTTGGTTTCTTTCATTCTTTTTTGTGATTGAGTAACTTCCCCTTCTCAGTAGCTATGCAAGTAAATCTACCACAGCCTGGATTCTGGAGGCATGATTATACAAAAAGAGATTCTATAACCTCTTCTGTATCTTTCTGTGTGCGTGCAGCCATGAATCTTAATGTGTGTACATATGTATACTTCTAACTTCTATTCATATTTTTAGCAACACAGTGGAAAGCCTAACACAAATGAACATTAGAAAGAACGAAAACCCAACATAGAGACAGATTTAACGAGGTTGAGTAACCAATGTGATTACCTACCTGGTCAGAGTACAACCAGGTTACGATCCTCTATTAATCAATGAAGGATTACAATTAATCTCTCAAACACTAATCTCACCCCCTTGCCTTACCTATTTTTATCTCTTTTGGATGCTCAAATAATAATCAGCTGAAAATACATATTTATAGCATAAGGTTTCTGTCTGTAGGGTCAAAATTAGAAAAATACCTGGTATCGCCACAGTCTGGGTAGAATTCTTTTAGGTGTCCAATTCTGGGTCCTGTTAATAATATGTATTCTCCATGTAAATGAGGCTCCATAAACAACACATATCTGATATCTCTTCTATTGAGAACTGGTCCCGAAACTAGCCTACCAGCCTTCTGATGTGTGCAAGCACTTACATCCCCTCATATCTCCAATTATTTCTTTCCTTTTCAGGCCAAAATCCAAGAGATGAAGGAGAAAGAACTGGACTCTGTAGGGAACGGGGACACAGATTCTCATGTTTGTAAAGTTTGCTTTGAATCTCCTGCAGCTGCAGTTCTACTTCCATGTCGGCATTTTTGTTGTAAGCCGTCTGTTTCCTTTTCATATCATTGTCAAATCTATTGTACAATTATTTGTGGTTTTATGACTAACTAATTTCCATGCCACTGTTGACAGTGTGTAAACCTTGTTCACAAGCTTGTTCTGAGTGCCCTCTTTGTCGCACAAAAATTACAGATAGGATTATTGCTTTTACATAGTAAATTGGCAACTCTGGATTCAGGTGAAATTTCTTAACTTCTTTTTTCCCCGTAAATGTTGTGCAAATGTTGCTTGCACGCTATTATGAAATAGTTCTGTGTATGTATGTGCGTACCCCTTAATATCATGCACAAGACTACCCCCAATCTTAGTATACCCTAACTCATAAAACTTTTGTAAGAAACTTCCTAAATCATCTTTTTTGATACTCGTTGGTACTGCAATGTAAAAATATTAACAATAGCCAAAATTTACTCACCATACCCAACAAAGTTGATATTTATTGTTGTTATTTTCTTATTTATATTTTTTGTCATTATTATTATTATTATTATTATTATTTGGAATTTTTTTGGGGTGGGTGGTGGGGGTGGTAATTCTCTTTTCTGTGAAAAAATACTCAAAGATCTCATGGAAGATGCAAACAGTAAAGTGGAGATTAGCAAGTTTTCCTAATGCCCTCTTTGAATTTTTTTTTACAGGGAGGCTCTATTCTCTTGTTCCTTTGTCTTATGTACAATTGATGCCAGTCTAATTCTTTCGTTGTTCTTCGAAAGGTATATTGCCATTTCCTTCTACAAGTGCAATTAATTTCCCCTCAATTTTATAGGCTAGTTTGATTCGGCCTGCAGCTTATTTCATTTTTAATTTTTTTTTACCCCTTTTGTTTCCTTTTTTGAGGGGAATGAAATGTACATGAAAAATATCTCCTGCTGCAAATATGTACAGAAGCACGAGAATTGCTATTGTAATAGAATCAGTTAAAAGGGTACAAAATAGTGACCAGAGATTCAGGGGAGCCGCTAGTTCCCCCTTCGGTGTTGCTTGTTACGTTCATTTCTCAGACTCTTAGATTGTGGCAATTCACAATCAACAAATACTTTAAAATTGTGTAGTAAATGAGCTAATTACTCTTTTCTTATCTATTAAAAAAAAAATCAAAACTTTGTTCAAGTGTTTATCCAACTGCTAAAATTTCATGATTGGTATTAGATTAGAGCGTTTGTATTGTTGTGGAGTATTGACTAGCAGTTAGGGAAGCAATTCTTGAGATGGGCACAATTCAACCTCACAACTTTCTGGATGAAATATTTGGACACAATCGTAATTTTGAGAAATTGATGAACAAAAAGGCTCGCATTTATTTGAAGGCGGGGGAAAAAAGCCTCTTTTATAAAGCTGAAAGAAAAGAAACAGATTAAAGTTGTATGCAGTCATTAACCGTCGTCTCCTGCTCTTTGTTAATTCTACATTAAGTATGTAAAATTTTCTTGGGGTGAGTTTTTAAAAGGTTATACTCTTGTAAGCTACTTACAATTAAGTCTGGTAAATTGTAATCGATATCTACATCCTTAGGCAGGATTAGACATGGTTGGCAAAGAGAGATGGTCTGATGCAAATCGCTAAAACAATTATTCTTTACCATTAATAATGTTCAAGTCCATGTCTTTTACCAAGAACATGATTGGAAGAGCGAGAGAGATCGAGCTTACCCAAAAAAAGAAAAAGAAAACTAACTACAATTTTATAAGGGCTTATTTTCAATTTCGTATCTCAAACTTTACCCATTTTTTTTTCATTCTCATACCCTCAAGTATTTGTTATCACTTCGAAGCCCAAAAGTGTCAATTCTATCTCACTTTGACACCCCTACTTGAGATTTCATTAGAATTCTATTAAATATGCACGTGATACATCTAGGTCCGTCGATTGTACCTAGTTGCTACTAGGTACCCAAGCAACCAAATGTTCCGATAGCAGGGGACAAATCCAACAGGAAATCTAGCGGAATTTGGACACAGGTATCAAAATGAGACGAGATTGAAACTTGGGGGAGGTATCTAAGTGCAGATATTGGTGGACTTTCGGGGTACCAGAGTGAAAATATGCCAAATGATTTCAGTCCAGACTAGTTTGGGCCTGGCCCAGCACAACGGAGGGCCTCCTCGGCCCCCCATACTCTAGGGGGCTGTTTGGTTGCATACTTTTTGAGAAAACTTTTTTCAAAACATCTGACAATGACAAATTTGTAATTAAAAGTTTTTCAGAGATTTCTGTAAATTATGTTTGGTTCAACAAAAAATTTACAGAAATATTTTCTATAAAATATCAAAACCTATCAAATTTTACAAAAAAACAATTTTCTCTCAAAATGAAAGGAAATCACCAGAAATCTGACACATACCATATTTAATTAAAAACCTACCAAATCTTGTTATTTTCTATAAAGTTATGAGCCATTTTCTTGTTTTGAACCAAACAAGCAAAGTACAAAAGACAAGAAAATTTGTACTTTTTGATTTCTTATAACTTTTCCTATAATTTTTTTAAGAAATACAAGGAAATCATATTTTAGATGGAAAACATTTCCTATAATTTTTAGAAATTAAACCAAACACCCCTAGATATAAAAAAGCTTAATACTTTTTTAAAGCCCTGACCCATCTTTTTCTTAAACCCTAGCCGAGAGTCCTTTGCCCTCGTCTTAAACCCTAAATTCGTGTTTCATGGATCCACAGCCAGAACCTGTCACCGTCACCTATCTCTGTGCGGGTATCTTAATCCATAAAAAAATTGTTTACTTTTTTGTCTCCTTCGTAAATTTGAAATTGATTAAATAATAATAACAGTAATAAATAATGTCGGTGTTGTTTTTAGATTGTGGGTTGGAGATGACACTGAAGCTTGGCGACCCGATCGCGTGCAAGGAGTGCAACTATCGGATCCTCTACAAGAAGCGCACTCCATCAAGTACGTCCTTTCCCTATTTTTTATTGTCCAAATAATAT
>BQKN01066532.1:1348108-1365255 GCA_022839385.1 Asparagus kiusianus
CCCCCCCCACCCCCCCCCACCCACCCCACACTACAAACCCAACCCAAGAACAAACTAAGAATACATATATATATATCCCAATTGTTCAATTTCTAGGTAATGATTATCTTTTTTTGTTCATCTCACTTTGCTAGGAATTCTTAGTTTGTTCTATCCTTGTCTTAGTATTTACAAAATCATCGCCAAATTCTCTCACACTGAGCTTTTCTACCGGTCCCACTTGAGAGTTTTAGTTTTTAAACTGAGAAAATATTGCAACATTATTGGAAATTGTTGAAAATTTTAGGGTTGTGCCTTTTAAAAACCAACATTGTTATGTGGAAGGGATAGGAAAACAACAATGTGAGAGAATTGAAGAGTAATTTTGCAGAAACCAAGATTTGAGGGATAAATTTGCAAATATGGAAGATTTGAGGGATACATATGTAAAAACTCCTTACAAATAAGAGGGTATTATTATGAGTATGAGTGCTAATTTCCTCTTATATTTGATATTTTAAAGTAAAAAGAAAAAAGAAAAAGGAAAAAGCAGACCCTTTTTCCTTTTAGAGAAATAGCTAGGATGTTTTGTTTTCCTTGGTGGAAGAAGTTTGGAGCTTGTTTTGTTTGATTTTCAACTTGTTTGGCAACTGGCTTATTTTGGCCTATAAGTTCACAAAATAAAAAGCTCCCCTAACCCAACTATTTATTGTGGCTTATAAGCCATATAGTTTGACCAAGTAAACATCAAGTTTACCCCTTAACATTTAAAAAAATTCCAAAGCCTGTTCAGACAACAATGATGGATTAAAGTCCGCCCATTTGCCAAACATTCTCCTATTGAAAGTGGCTTATCATCCGTTTTTTTACCAAATACTTTGGCTTATAATCCACTTCGCTTATAATTTATTTGTGGATTATAAGTCAAGTGGATTACAAGCTAGGTTCCCAAACACGCCCTTAGACAAAGGAAGGGTAACACTTCTGAAAAGAAAAGACAGATAACCAACAATAAAAATGCAAGAAGAGATATCTACATATGATAAGCTGAAGAGGGTACTGACAATTCATTAATCGCATTCAATGTCTTTGATATCAATAAGTAGAAGCCCCGCGGTGTTTTCTACACAGGCGAAATAAAAATTCATGTTGGAACAACGCGCAAATCTTTAGAAGAAAACTTCAACAAAGATGGTCATAATGGCTGAAGAGAACATCAATTAATCCCTCCATTCATATATCTGAAGATCTCTAGTCGCCATCTCATAGTCTTTGCCGACATGAAATCTAACACCTGCATCCATCGTCGCTCCCTCTAGCGTACTTGCAATCCTCGCTTCTGATAACACACTTCACATAAAATCGCAATGAGTCGATTCAGCTGTTTAAGCCTCTAAAAAGCATTTTCGCCTCCTGCGCTTCTGCATATATATGTAGGGGAATAGTAGCTATCTCTTGTTCATCAACCATGATCTCAAGCTACACCACTTTCGATGACGCGGGGCATGCGTATTTCCTTCACTTATTCTTTGTCGAAGTTCAATTGCATTTTACAAACGTAGACCAGCTGAGCCTGGAAATATAAGTAGGATTCAATTTGTTCGTTAAATATGTAGCTCATTCTCTGTTCCTGGTACCATGCTTTGTGTTACTAAAAAATTTGTATGGTTGAGTTTTCTTTTTGGAGGAGGTCGTTTAATTCCTCGGTTATAAATTTGATTGCTATAAACAGGAATACTTCAGTTCTTCAAAAAAAAAAAAAAAAGCTTATTTTCTGATTCTTCTTTTCTTTATCATATAGAGGCCCGCTAAGAAAATTGTATAGGAAGCTGAAGCTCACACCAATTTTAAAGCTGGCGACTAAATTGTTTGCCCTGATCCAGTTCCTGTTTTCTCTGACCCTTTAATTTGTTTGCTGCACCGATCGATTTTTATATCGTTTCGCTGGTTTAAAATTGGCACCGGGACGCGTGCATGTATCCTCCTTCCTACATGATATTCTATAGAACGCGCTCTATTATGATTTTTTTTTCCTCGCTACGATACTTCGAAATTTTTATCGTCATGCATTGATGTTGACTTGAATCTTGATTCTCTTTCTGTCTTCTCTCTGTTGCAGTTGTTCAACATGAAGCACGCTGAGAAAAGCTAGCGCAGGTCTAGTGACTGCTGCATGAGAGAATCTGAAGTTATTAAACATTAGTAGCCGACTGCGTATGTATTTTTTCTGAAGTTATGAGAAACATTAGTATCTGACTGCATGTATAGTTTCCTGGAATTGAAATGTCAATTGGATCATTGTTCTTCATCTGTTCGATTGTAATTAGTGTTTTTTACTTCAGCGGTGTTTGATGGTCAACGGGGTGTTTTCTTTTTTTTTTTTTCTTTTTCTTTTTTAAGCAATTCCTTTATGACTCTACTTGGGGTCCATGTCGTTATTTATGGTGTATTAATTTGTGTGCATATTGTAATTTTACTATGAAATACTTTCTAACTAGGGTAATTAATGTGAAATCTTCCTTAAGTTTGGTTGCTTATCATGAAACCCCTTCATGTAATCTTTTCATTATAAAGCACCTTGCATTAAAAAAAACAATTAAAACCCATTAATATATCAAAACTACCATTTTCTTCTTCCTCTTTAACGTGTTTCTCCCCTCTCTCAAAGACGAGAACATTAGAAAATGAAAGTAATTCCAAATAGAGGCTAAGATCAAAGGAATTGAAGAAATTTTCTTGGTCTTCTACTAATTTCCTCTTCGTAATGGATCGTGGGTATTTGGGTTTGATGTGGAGAGGGGCAACAGGTGCGTCATCAATATTTATTTAACTATACTGTAATGAAAGAATAACATGAGGGCGTTTCATAATAATTTGGCGAACTTGAAAGAGGGTTTTGATAATAGTTATCCTTCTAAGTTCTAACTAATATCAAAAGATATAAAAGAGAGAGGAAGTGAAATAAACTCCACGATCTGACACCGACCATATCCTGACATGGGTTGCTTGAACTTTACACCATCTTCTATAAAATAATAACAAATACTATATTTTGCCAAAAAAAACCCAGATTTTGTAGTGAATTTTTGACCGCATTGAATACATCACAACAAAGCTTTACACCAATAATTGGTTACTCTTTACAACCGGTATACACAAATTGACAGAGATACGTGAATTCTCTCTCTGATCCCACAAGAATACTCAACAACAATTAACACACAAGATACATTACCCTTTGATAAATATGCGTGCACTCAATATAAATGCATGTTAAAAAAAAAACACTCAGGAACGATTTACATAATCTTAGTGCTATTCAGCCTCACCCACCATTTCTTCTTCGCCTTATCCCTGCCAGCTTCATCACTTGCAAGCTTGTGTATGATTACCTTCGTCTCTCGCAGACGAAGATTGAAATCCTTTTTCCATAGCTCGAACGACTGTTTCAGTCTCCGAAGCTCCTTCTCTGGATCCAACCTCGCATCAATTTGTCCAGATTTCACTTCAACCAAGAATCTACTATCATCCAAAAACACTTGTCTTCGCTGGTCAAACTCCTCTGTCAACCGACTGACGATACTAAGGCTAGGGCTCATACTTCCGTCGTTGATTCTTGATCCAGACCGTTCTCCTCGTAAATCTAAATGCCATCTTGATTCGATATTTTCCCTTGTGCTACTGTCCCAGCTTTGTTCAACCGATGCATCGGATTTTCTCTGAGCTTCGTCGGTGGTGATGCTTCTCTTGGCGATGGAGAGGCTTGATTGTAGAGAACTCATTTGTTTTTGCCACACTTCTTCCATTGATTTCATCTTTTGTTCGTATTCAGACCATCGGGTTTCGTATTGTTGGAGCTTTTGGTGGAGTATGTTGTTTTCTTCTTCTTTTGCTTTTAGTGATGCTTCAGCTTTGAGGATTCTTCTTTGGAGTTCGGATAGGACTGATGCCTTGATTACTACTTCCTCAGATTCGGCTCCCTGACATAAAAAATAAAGGAGCGATTTCAGAAAATTAAACGATACGCAATCGAGATCGAGATAGGCCTGCAATTGATTGATAATCACTTATTTATGCTAATAAATAGTATATTATATCTAACCATATAAATTATGTAAGCTCCATGATACACATATATGTACCTACGGCTATACGCTAATTCCAAAGAGTAGTCTGTGCCATGATTCACTATATCTGCCAAATTTACCTTTATTGGCGCCGGACGAAATTAAATTGATTACTATGTAGTATAGTGAAGCAAGCTATGGTATGTTAGGAGATATTCAAGATATGTTGGATGCTATTATTAAGAAGATAATAGAACTACAAACAATGAACATAACTGCCTTTTCTTGAAAGGGTTATTTGCTTATATAGTCCTTAAATCATGGGTATTAGCAAAAATAGCCTCCTAAGTTAAGTATTTGCAAAACTACCCCTCAAATCATCAACTTTGTAAAAAATACCCCTAAAATCAACAAATCATCAACTTGGTGCTAAAATTTTGACTATTTTGTTGATAATGTTTACATTGTGATTACAAATTAGCTTATTTAAGTTGATGATTAATTGCTCTGAGGGAATTTTTTTTTCCAAAATTGATGATTTGAGGGGTAGTTTTGTAAATACTGAGATTTTGAGGGTATTTTTGCAAATACCCATGATTTAAGGCGTTTATGTGCAAATAACCCTTCTTGAAATTAATATTCAAACTCAAATTAGAGAAATCCGTTTAAAATAACAATTGACAATGTGAAAATAATAATAACGGTTACCTTCTTGTCCATAAGTGTCCTGTATGAATCCAGTAAAGCAACATCTCCAGAACACCTTCTGACAAGCCATCCACGTATAACTGAATGCAGAAATGAAAGGTGACGAAAGAAAGATTAAACTTCAAATACACCATCTCCATAGAGGCGCCTTAGGTTAAAAATAAGCTAAACAATATAAAGGAGAGGAGTCCTCACCAGATTGTATAACTAATGAAGCACCGCAGATGTTTTCAAATTCTTTCCTGTTAATTCTTCCTCTTATGTTTCTTTGCAATGCTATTGCAGCTCTATGTCTTTGCACCATGCTGGAATACAATCGACGTGCCTTGTCACCCCGGATAACTGCAGATCATATATGAGGAAAACGATTACACTTTAACGGTATCTATTGGCAACAGTTCAAAGTAAACAAAGAAAATATCACCTACTTTGCTCTCACGCGGATAATCGTTTTGCATATATCAGACAGTATAAAGAAAGATATACAGAGGTCGAGAAACATACATGATTGTAATGCAACAATTCCTTTCACCCGCTCCTTCACATAGCGCCGAGCCTGATGGCCTCTGAAGCAGCTCTGAACCCTTAAGATCCCGTGGAGAGTACGATTTCTTGTATCTTCAAGAGCGCTTATCTGTAGATTGACCCAGCTTAATACGTTTGCTAAAGAGACAGTTCGATAAGATTTCGGAAAGAAGTAAAACACTTGTCTTATGCTATGCAAAAAAGTAGACACTTGTCACCATATAAGCTTCCTTTTCAAGAGCAACTCAACTTTAGGGGGGAGGATCATATATTTAGAAGTAAGAAACTCAAAGGAAATATAAAGCCCAGCATAGCTGACTGCCATGAAAAACTATATATTTAAAAGTAAGAACTCACAGGAAATATAAAGCCAAGCATAGCTGACTGCCATGAAAAACTGTGTTATAGTATCATCTTCAGATATTACTAAAAATAGGATACATAATCGTTTAAAGGAATTATTCTGTGTTGCCTCGTGATGCACACTTCATGATATAGTGAGAGAACAATCTGATGTAATGACCTCACCTGTCCTGTTCTGAAGAACAATTTTGTGTAGCCAACTTGATACATATCCGGCAGAATATTGAACTGCTGAAGAATTGCCACTGATACACTAAGAGGGTCTTGAGATGCAACATGCTCAAGAAGCAGAAAACCATATCTGGGAAAATCACAAATCAGAACAAATCTTCTATCTTAAACTAAACTACTATGTGAATACTGTTTATTGCTTACCTTCTAGCAAATTTTTGGTGAGACATTCTTGTAGGATACCCCGACCTAGATATCCGAACCACTTCCAGAACTCCACAGCATCTTAGCTGCTGAAGTACAAGGCCCTGTTCATATGTCGCAGGAAGTTGCAAGTTGTTTGGTTTGATACAACGTATAAAGTGAGGAGTTGTATTCTCAAGTCTTTGCATCAGTTGGAACAGTTGTCCCTATCATCAAGTCAAAATTAAAATGTCAATGAGAACAGTGTATCCAGTATATTTGGGGATGAAGAAAAATCAGTTCCTATATACCTTACCAGAAAGCAAGCATGGTATGGTAGCATAGTATGAACTTACTCAAATATTATTTGGTGAGAAGAAGGCTTATAATAGGTTATGCAGACAAATTATCTTAATAATGCAGCAAAAAAATCCCTGTCATAGGAAAATTGCAATCTATGACACGCGCATATGAAAGCTCTAGAATTGCATGGCAGTGTGATACCATCAAGTTTGTGATTACAAGTTTATTGGAAGTGTTTAGGTAAAGTGTCCTCAATTGTCTGAGTTTAAAACCAAAAAAATACTACAATATGTCAGTTAGCACTAAAACCAAGTCCCTGAGCATCCTTTTGAAGTTAAATGCATTAATCAGTGCTGCAAGATCCTCCTGGAGATGGTTACCATGACAGTAAAGAAATTAGTACCTTAAACTTTGTTGCCACACTAAGCCTTTGTGAATCTGCTGAACCAGCCTTGAACAGGTTACCAGCTGCCTTCTCAGATTGTTCAAGCAAATTGGATGCAAATATTTTTGGAAGACGACATTTGCAAGAAGCAAGGAGTTGAATAGAGTCCATGTGTAATGGATCCCTATTCTTCTCCAAGAACCCTGAGGTGTCATATGCAACCTGATAATATGAGAAAAAAATGTCTATAATTCTGGGTATGCAGAACATGTATGAGAAAGAAAAAAAAATTGCAAAGGAGTGTCACGAAGGATACAAATAGCAACCTCTCCCGCATAGTGTTTAACACTAAAAGCTTTCTCTCTGTCACCTCTGAAGCAGGAATTAGAATTGAGATGTTGCTTAAGTTTGTTTGCAAATGTAAGATCGGTACCATTTGGAAACATGGACTCCTCATCCAAAAGAGACAGCAATCCTAGTGGCTTCTGCATAAACATCAAACAAGAAAGAAAAAAAATCATGTAAAGAAAAAGTTCATGTTACTTAGGAGAAGTAATAGAATCCACTTATAAATATCAAGAAATATGAATAAAAAAAGATAACTGTATAGCGTTGACATAGATTTACAAATGGTGAATGGTCGGGGTAAAGGTGGGAGGGGCAGGTGATGTGCTGATAGTATGACTAATTCCGCATATCTTTCAAAACAATTCTATAAGGTGTGTATAAGTCCTGGCATACACAGTGAGTGTTAGAAAACATACTTTCTCAAAAAGGTTTAAGCAATCCTTGTTATCTTCAAAATCCACTTTTGCCCAGTCTATGCCATCTTGAATGTATTCCTGCAGCATAAAATCATAATAGTGAGAAAATGTTGCAGATAAACAAAATATTAGGACATGTGCATCAAGTAAATAACTATATATCCGAGCTTGATTAACTATTAATTCGAAAATTACCGAATGATAACTCTCAGAGCAAAACCAAATTTTATTTAGCTTATTGGGGAAAAAAGTGAGGAGGAAAAACAGAATAAAACCCAACATTCCAACAGATTACTAGATTAGTATAATAAGCAACACTTTATGACTTCCTAATTCATAATCACATCAGCAGTAAGCCACTATGGAGCATAATACAGAAACAGCAAAGGTAATAATAAGTTTTTAAATGAAAATTGTTATGATGAAAACTTCTAAAGATCCCTTGATCTATAGCTATATTAACAACTTAATGAAGAGTACCAGAAACTTACCTCCTGTTCGAGCTTAAATAAATGGCGGTTAAAATGTTGCTGCAGCCTCTCGTTCGCATAATTTATGCAGAATTGTTCAAAGCTATTTTTCTGTAGATCATAATATTTCCATCAATACAAAAGCTAACTTATGTATAAGAAGAAGGCAAAGTCAAAAGAACTTACATCGAAAGATTCAAAACCATATATATCAAGAATGCTGATCGATCTGCCAGTTCGTTTCTTGCCTACTTCCAATGATTTATTTATTTGTTCCACAAGCCATTCAAACAAACTTGCATACAAAGATTTTGCTAGTGCATCTCTCGCGTCAATGGCCTTGGGAAAAAAAAGAAGATGAAAATTGGATAATTAATCCTCTGTGGCTTTAAAATATAGCATAACTTGGTGGAATTATTTGATAAATTAGGCAACCTGTGATAAAGTAAGCTTTTGGACAATGTCCTCATTACGAACTCTCATCTTACGAGTAGATAAAGCTAATTTTAAATCCGCAATATCACACCCAATAAGTCTTGCAACAGTATGTGCACCTGTAATAATGCATGAGCGAATAAATTTACAAGAGTCGTTATGATGAACAGTTCTTGAATTGCACAAAAAATGATTTGACAAAAAACTTTAGGAACTGTTAAGAGGTTTGTTCTGTTTGAAAGATGTATAAAAGAACAAATATTCAATATGTATAAACAGATAAAGCCTCCATCCGGATTAATGTAAATCTAATAGTTCTAAATCAACCAGTTATAGAAGTAGAAGATTATCACAAACACAAACATCGGTAGAGGCTTTAATACTTGAAGAACAATTGCATGGTTATCATCACTATCACAGTGCATATTTTATGCAAAGAAATTGGTTAATTCATGGTGCTAACTTTGATTTACATGTTTCCTATGCAAAGAAATCCGTTAACTCATAAGCTAACTTCTATTGGTTGATCGATCATGCATCAAGTGCTTGTAAAACTAACAAATCAAGATAAAAATAAGGATTTCGTGATCCATGAGTCGAGTTATCCTCATGAACAATCCTTTTCATCCATCATAATCGTGGCTTAAAGTATCTACAGTTGAAAATTCATGTGCATTGAGTAGCTCACAGATCATGAAGTTGAAAATTCATAATTTACTCTGATTTATTACATCAAAACAACTTTGTTAGAAATAATCTTATACTTCAGAAATCATTGATAATTAGTTCACCCATCAACATCCAGTTCTTGCCAGTTTCCCCCACCTGAGAACCAACATATGAGGACTAAGAAGCTGAATCTGTTAGTTCCCATATACCAATGCAATAGCCATGACTAGATAATCCATACATTAAAAACTGTTCTTACTCACGTCCCAGTATCAACATGATAATAATGAGGCCAATCACCATATACTCCAAACTCCAAAGTTTCAACATTTGACTCTAATGTTGGGTACCTTTTACTGTAACTGCGTTGTACGAGTTTAACTTCTGTCATGTCTATAGCTAGGCTCTCTCTAGATTTAGCTCTGGCATTCACCCTTTTCTAAGAAATATTGAACTACTTTCCAGTTCAAATGTGGCTAATATCCAACCATAAGATCACAAGAGATGACTCATGGAAAAGTTTGTGTATGACATTCTTATATCCAATTTTCATATTTTTGTAGCATGTTAAATATTATTTCCCAAAAGGTTAAGCCTAACATATGAAGCCATCAATTATCATTCAGTTAATATGTTGGAAAATTTTAGAACACTTTTAGGTTTTGTTTCCTAAATGATTATAAAAAACATACCTTCATCAGCCACAACTTCAGCATGGTTTTCATTATCGATCACAGTAAAGGAAATGTTTCCCAACCATAGAACAGCAGCAAGCATTGCAAATACATTATCTTGGTCCTCTCTGCTGATATGTACAACATTCATGGCTTCCTGAAAATCTCTAGCTAATGAGCGCAAAGAACCGAAGTTTCAAAAACCAGTATATGAAATACAGGAAATGATATAATTTTTATGAACATCTTTGATTACCACAACAGACCGAAACCTTTCAGCATCATCAACCCCAGCAATAGAGAAACAATTGCTCTGCTTCAAATATTTGTATTCATGCACATTTCTCAAATTAAGTTTCTCTGTTCCAGAATGGCACCAGTTTAGTAGGCACGTATAAAATGGTCACAAGCATGCAATAACAAGGAAAACATGCCCTTCATATAGAGAAAAGGTAAACAATATACGCACAGATAAACTATGTAAGTATGCCTTTATACAGGTAGATATCCCAGATAAATGATAGGCATCCAATAGTTGAGACTTGAGAACATATTAACTTGAACCAGAGATGAATACTACATCTAGGGTATCCAACAAAGAGAACTGGACAGAATGCTACAACTGCCCCTAAATGGGAATGGGGAAAAACCAATAAAACTTTGGTAAAAACAATAATTAACAGCGCAAATAATTTCACAACTATCTGTAACTGGAAAAAGGAAAAACTAAATGCATTCATTGAGTTTGTAATGAACAAAAAAAATACGCTAGGACATGATAGCAAGCGTCTAATATTATACTGACTACAAAAAAATAGACCATGTAGGTGACACAAATTGTATGATAAAGACAATTCAGATACAGAAGCATATGACGTATGCAAAAAGGCTACAGAGTAGGTTTTTAATATCATAAATTCTTAAGAGTAAAAGATCTACAGTATGCAAGTGAATTTTCAGGTATGAATAAGAGATCCTCATACAGATGAAGCAAATTATCTCATCAAGCAGAGTTGAAATTTTGAATAACATCAGCAAAATTTTCAATTTTTATTAAAACATCACAGGTCAGGAAATTTTACTCTAACAACCAAATGAAAAATCAAATAACGAAATGAGAAAATGTATACCTCTAAGAGTTGATGGAGCACCAGCACAAAGCTGATAAAATATATGATACGACCGTTCGCCAACCGCACATTGGACAACTCTCGACTGTTCAAGATATAAGCAATCGTATAAAATGACACAGAATGCCGACATCATGACAAACTAAAGTAAGCACAAAGGCAATATAATTACCTTTTCTAGTAAAACTGTCCGGATAGAGTCGAATTACAGTCACCAAAAACAAAACATAGGTGACACCATTGAGGTCAGTTTTCAAAGCAAGAGAAATTATACAGAACTAAAATTTACTAAAGATTGTTGCTCTTACAGGTCTGAATCTTGGCACCAGAAATTTTTCCAGTAACGCTAAAATGAATTTCAATCAGCTTGCCCTGCAGATAAATGACATAATAAAAATTTGAGAGAAGCACTGCAGAGAAAGAAAAGAATTTAACATGGCATACTTTATGTGTTGTCCATTTAATTCAATTCCCAGATCTATGCTTGAAGTTTAAGCTTTATATTAAACTCGCGGCACAAAAGTTCGTAGTGAGAACAAGAAAGCTTACAAAGCGGCTGGAGTTGTGATTTCTTGATGTTTTAGCATTGCCGAACGCCTCAAGTATGGGATTAGTCTGTAAGATTTCATATTCTATTCCACTGCCTCCTCCAAGAGCAGCCAAATATTGCATTGCTATTTTTGCTGTTTCAGTTTTCCCTGCTCCACTTTCACCACTGGTAAGCAGATTGCAATTAGCAAAAGGACATAATGAACTTTTTCATGATCAATTGTTAGATTCAACAAGGAATCACCGGATTTTAATCCCCTGCTGTAATTAATTGAAGCCTATTCATGGACTCGCCTAGATGTAGAGAAGATAATGAATGCAGCATCAGGAGGAAATGACATTAATCCTCATAATCTAAGCGTACTTTCCAAGCTAATGAGCATTGAAAAAAAAATTAACTACCAGTTTTCAACTTGATATCAACCCTCTAAATTGTCAAGTTGACATCAACCTTCAAAGCCCCAAATTAGTGCAAACTCCCTGACTAAAGCAACTGTGGATAACAGACCAAGAGCCAACTAAAACAACCTACCTTATTGTATGTGTTTTAAGTTCGTACAACAAAATAGAAACCCACTGGAATTCTACTAGACTAATAAAAAGTCAGCAAAAGAAGAACATGATACATCTTGATACAGATATAGCATTAAACTACAAGGCACAAGGAAAAGGCCAAAAACCAAAGCATGTTCCTGCTTCTGAAAGGAGAAAAATAAACAAGAAGAATAGTGTGTGGGTGAACCAAACAAGTGCCTTTACTGATACAGTAATGCCCTATCCTCTATTGCTTTTACAGCCCAAATACTGCAACCATAATTAACCTTCTATGAGCAACTTAACAAGTTCGCTCCGTGGATTGAAAATGAAAGGGCCAAGTTACACCAAAGGAAACTTAAAAATAGTCAGCAACTTGTGATTTGACATATCACAGCTATTGGTTTCCTAGAAGATAAATATCTTCTGCAACTATGTTGCTAATCCAGTTAGGGGTGAATGAAATATAAGAGTAATTGCATATAAGTAGGCTTCATCTCATCTAAGGAAATTGTGGCAGGTGTGGGAAAAAAAAAACTATCTGTTTAGACAGTTCAAAAAAAAAAAAAAAAACAGCTCTATCTATGAAAATCAAAATCACTGTCTTGACAAACTGTAGGTGATGGTTGAGAAAGACTGTAACATGAACTCATCAGAATCTCAGCAACCTCTTCAAATCTTGATCAGTTATGCTATAATGTTGGTAGCATTGATCTTCCCATTACTTATTATACAAAATTCACTAATTTACATTGCTTAGTATATGTGTGAAAAGCGTATGTGACAAAAGTGGATCATACAAAATAAGACTGATTGATAGTCGTGGCCAACGAAAAATGCATGGATAAAAAATAAGAAGTTAAAAAGCAGAATCAAAAACCCAGATTCATCAAATTCCAAAAAAAAAAAATTTGGGCCATTGTATGAAACCCAATAGTTTTTACTTTCACATTTTACAAATGTTGGATTTTTTTTCCTCTAAAACATTTGTTGTCCCTCCACTCTTTAGATTTTGGTTAAAGTATTTGTCTGACATGGTGCAGAACGCAACCAAATTACCAAAAGTAGAAGATCCTCATTCCTCAGTTCAAATTCCGATGTAACCTAGTAAAACAACATATTTCTTTTACTCATATATGATGTTTCTTCCGCATGTAAGGTATTATATTCCACGTGACAAAGTGTCAATATTGCAGCATAAAAAAGTGATGGTCCATCTTTCATTAGCTAATGGTTTTTGACCAAAGTGGTTATCTAACACTAAGAAATTATTTAATTTCCTTTTGACTCGCCTGAATACCTTGTGATGGTACAAGCACAATAATCTTTACTCATTAAACAAAATGTCACAAGTCAATTTCAAAATTTATTTTACTGGCAACTTAAAAAATGCAATAAACACGAAAAAAGAAGAATAAATAGAATATGACTTTCAGCTGTATCTAACTGACAAGAAAGAAAATAAAATTTTTATTTAAAAAAAATAACAACAAAAAGGAATTCAATATATATGACTTCTTCAATTAGAGAAGTTAGTAAAGAACAACAAACCTTATGACTATCGATTGATTGACTTCATCTGCAAAGAAAAAAGAATCAGATATTAGTCATAAGATAGACAGAGAAGCAGGATAAAATAGACCCTATCTCAGAAAGAGATTGCCTAAAGTCCAAGCTGAATAACCTCTTATCATTTCACGGATAGCAGTATCTGCTATAGCATAAACATGTGGACTGCTCATAGATTTACGTCTATATGCATCAATGTACTCGATTCCGTATAACTTAACATCCTTGAATGGGTTGATAGCAACCAACACTGGTCCAGCTTTAGTCTAAGTTGCAAATACCGAATGAACAAAAAAATTAATTAATTAAAGATTAAGAGACATTGTAGCTGAAAGCATTTGACATATGTGCGATGCCCGAGTTGAACGAAAGTACTCACATAAATCATGTCCTGATTATATCTATATTGCAAATTGTACAATACTGATGGCTCATGTAAATAACTCAGCTGCATCAAATCGTCTACACCATCAAGGATATCAGGGTTTGCAGGTAAAAGACGCTCTGTTTTCAACGTCAATACCTGAAAAGGGTACAGCATCAACTACGTACAACTGCCAAAGAAGACAATTCCTTTGTTAGATTTGCAAAAGTAACACATACTTTGCCCTCCGGAAGAGATATGATGGACTCTTGCCCTGAAGTAGATATTATCTTCCCTAATGCCCAGTCCCCATTTGAAAGCTGGCACCAAGCTTGAAGCTTCTGAAACAATAAATTTTCAAATGTTAGTCTTGCAAATAACAGGGTTGAAGATATCAATCATAAAAGCTTGAAGATATTGATCATAAAAGCACTGGCTGATGTTATCGTAGGACTATGTACACAAGTTTTCTGATGCATCAAAGCTCAGCCACCAATATATTCCTGATTTCTTGTTCCACTTTCTAAACAACAGGAACAGGGTTGTGTAAATAGTAACAAGAATCAAGCGGTAATAGAATATGGTTTATTCATTCTGCCCGATATATAAAACAAGAGTAGTGTGTCCAGAGTTCGCAACATACAGAGCTAATATTGGACATTAAAGAGTATACATACATCTAATATATAGGATACTTCCAACGGTTTCAAGGTAAAACTATAAATGAAGGCCTTGGTAGTTGGTAGGCATATGGGCAGGACATACACAACCCCAAGTGTGGGCTTCCTAGGTAAATCACTACTTCTTGTTCTTGCTAACCATTAGATTCCAATGAAAAAAAATACTTTATTCATTATGTGTTAGTCAAGTCTAAATTTTTACATACTATTTATTAACTAATCTATTTCCACATATATTAGCAAGTATTTTAAGGTTTATACTTACATGATAATAGTAAAACACTATTCTTTTTTCTCGTAATTACACTCAACTCGAAAGAACCAACACAAGTCAGTTACAAAAGGTATTTGATAATATTTATAATTTAAAATTGATCTGTATAGGAACCAGAACTTTTCATTGAAAGATCAGAGTCATAGCTCAATCTTTGCTGTCTTAATTAACTGTCAGATCATATAATAGTATATGCTAGTTAATTATGTCCATGTCCAATGACATATATTTTAAAGGTTCATAATTAAGAGTTTACATCTTTACCCTCCTTTTCCTTCTGGTACGCACATCACACATGCCAATGGTCATAGTTTCCCACTGGCACCACCATGAGGGAAGAAATCTGGGGAGTGCATCTATACGATAAGCCATCTAAATTCTTCAGTGAGAAAGGAAATTAGAGATGTAATCTTGATATTATATTTTGGATTTATTATTTCCATGATAGAAAAAATTAGCAGCATTAATAAGTACTTGACTCGATGAACTTCGTGGGCAGTTGTAAAATTGATGTATGCTGTGCGATTCTTTTTAATTTTCTTGTATATTGATGTATTTTATGCACATATACTCGCACTGTCACACATATACACACTTCTAAATTTTCTCACATTTTTAAGTTTAACCATGCATGATGCAATCTCTCGGATCAACTGTTCTTACCCATACTTCAAAGCTAACAAGTTACCAACTAGCATAAAATAGTGGATTAAAAAACAAGCTTGACCAAGAATAAAAATTTCGAGTAAACCAGATGCAAGAGTTTCCAAGGGGGTGCTATACCAAATGATACCAACACTAAGGTAAGGCTATCACATTCTGATGCAATTTGTACACACATTTAAGTCCTTTTCCAACCTCACTTTAAAGGTACTCTTTTAAGCATTGAAAATAACTTACAACTAACATAAATTGACTAAAAAAATGCACTCTTCAATACAAAATAAACTAAATGCATGCAAACAAAATCTGGGTCTTCTCAGGTAGTTTATTATTGAGGATCCTTGGGACAGAGGCAATGAGGAAACTAAACTAACATACTAGATCTAAACTGCCAATTTTCATAGAAAAATATAACTACTACTGTTACTTTTCATAAAAAGATCCTTCTACTTTTAGTAAAGTAATGTACCAACTCTTCGAATCGAGCTAAGCTACTACTAGTAGTACCAAAAGCCGTGATGCAATACGCATGGGCTACCTGCTACCTAGAAACAAAACTCCAATTATTTTGATGCGCTTTTAGTCATAAATCCAGAGGCAACAAATTAAGCAACTTTACAAAAAATTATGGAACGCTAAATTTTGATACATGGGTAAACCAAGATGAAACCATTGGAATTTTATCTCTAGACAGTTGATGTCCAGTAGATCACATCTAATGGCACACGAATTCGCCAAGTATCCACATTTTGAATACCACAATAGTAGCATAGCTCAACCCCAATTTTTCTACCAGTAGAAATCAAATATGCATCAAAAAAAAAAAACCCAAATTACCTTCTTGGCATCAAAGGACTTGGTATCACTCCACCTAGAGTCCACCCGTAACGGCAAATCCTGAGGCAAGCAAACATCATCAACCCTCTTCTTGCTCCCAACTCCACCATTGATTTTACTTCCTCCATCAACCTTCGAACTGTACGGCGACTCCTCGTTCACCTCAACTTCACTCCTCACAACAACCTCCTCTTCTCTCGCGAGCTCGAAGCTGCTGCTACTAACCTCCTCCTCCTCCTCCTCCCCCTCCGCCACCAAATCAAGACTGTTACTCCCATTAACGGAGCTTTTCTCGGCGACCTCGTCGGCTCCGGCGTTGAATCTGAAGTCCTGAGGCAGAGACTTCACCTGCTGCAGGCTCTTGGGCCGAGATCTCTGTTTCTGCCCCTGCCTCGCCGGCCTCGCCCCAGCCGCCGCCGCCGCCGGCTTCGCCGTGACCTTCCTCTTCGCCGCGGCCGGCGACGCCCTCGAACCCGCGGGCTTAGGCGTGAGAGGCTTCTGCTTCGTCGCCATTAGATCTCAAATCTCGACGATCGAAGGGATAACAATTTCTGACCTAAATTTAACAAAAATAAAAAATAAAAAAGAAAAAGAATATTCCAACCCTCGAAAGGAGCCGACGACAAAAGGGCACGGGCTCCTTCCGAGAGATCGGATTTGGGAAGAAAAGAATGGGGCGATTAAAATATTATTTATTGTTTTCTATTGGTAGGCGGATAAAAGGCGCCTTTCCAAATAAAAAAAAAATTTTTTGGTGGGGTTTTAATTTAATATTTTGTTTGTTACCGTGGAAGCCCCTCAGCTTTAGAAATTTCATCCGCAGCGGTTGGATAATGGGATTTTTTTTTTTT
>BQKN01066532.1:1365265-1385101 GCA_022839385.1 Asparagus kiusianus
CCCCCCCCCTCTAGGGTCCAACAATTGGTATCAGAGCTTGGTCTCTATATTAATTTTTGGTTTAACCACCTTAGAGAAAAGATCTAATGGAGGCTTCATTGAATATGCATATGTTAGAAGGACAATCCACCACTAGACCACCACTCTTCACCGGGAGTAATTTCGCTTATTGGAAGGCTAGGATGAGAATCTATCTTCGTTGTATTGATCTTGACATCCTAGAGCTCATAGAGAAGAAATATGTAGAAAAGTCCAAAGTTGAGAACATGGATGAGGATGAAAGGCACCGAGCCAATCTCAATGCTAAGGCCATGAACGCCTTAATTTATGGTCTTTCCCCCAATGAGTACAATAGAGTTTCCACGTGTGCAACCGCATACGAAATTTGGGTAAAATTATGTATCCCACATGAAGGAACCCCCCAAGTTAAGGAATCTAAGATTAGTGGACTTATGC
This sequence comes from Asparagus kiusianus, assembly GCA_022839385.1. Classification (NCBI taxonomy): domain Eukaryota; kingdom Viridiplantae; phylum Streptophyta; class Magnoliopsida; order Asparagales; family Asparagaceae; genus Asparagus; species Asparagus kiusianus. Next base: position 1,365,722 of record BQKN01066532.1, read on the forward strand.
ATGATTATGAGCTATTTAAAATGCTTCCTAATGAATCTATTGATGCTATATTTTCCCGCTTTACTAATATCATCAATGAATTACATGGTCTTGATAAGCAATTGTCCATTCAAGAGATGAACTACAAGATACTTCGCTCTTTGACTCCGGCATGGGAGCCCAAAGCTACGGCTATTGAGGAAGCTCATGACCTTACCACTCTACCACTCGATAGCCTCATTGGAAAGCTCAAGATGCATGAGAAGAAGCTCAAAGGGAAGGAGAAGGAGGAAACGCCATCACGGGAAGTTGAGGAGCCATCACCAAAGTTGAAGACTATAGCTCTCAAGGGAGCTAGTGACAACTCCTCCTCGTCATCGGATAGTGAAGTTGATTTCTCTAGAGAAGTGGCTCATCTCTCTAGAAGAATCTCTAGACTTATAAAAATAAACAAAAAATTTAATCCCCGATCTAACAACAAGTTTTCCTCTCGTGTAGGTAAATGTTTTGAGTGCAATGAACCGGGTCACATCGCTAAGGATTGCCCCAAGCTCAAAGAGAAGTACATGAAGTACAAGAAGAAGAAGGCTATGTATGCCGGATGGGAAGAATCCGAACCAAGTGATTCGGATAGCGATGATGAGGGAGCTAAACTTGCTCTTCATGACCCAAATGTTTGTTTCATGGCAAATGAACATGAGGTAATATCCGAGGCCGAAAGTGAATCTTTCTATATGCAATGTGACATAGCTATGGCTTTAGAAGAGTTGAACTTTGAATTTAAGAGAATGTCTAAAGAATACTCTTCTTTTAAAAAATTGCATGTCTCTTGTGATATTAAGCTAGAACAATTAACTACCTCTCTTGCTTTAAAAGATGAATTGCTAGGAGATCTCGATTTCGAGAATAAGCAATTAAGATCAAAGATTGAAAGACTAGAGATTGAGAGTGGTAGGACTAGACCCACTCATGTTTTTGCTAATTATCATGGTAGAAATAGGTTTTATGGCTCTCACACTCATGCATACAAAAGAAATTTTGTGTGCACATATTGTATGAGACATGGACATATTTCTACTCATTGTAGAATCAAAGATAACCATGATTTTTATGGATTGATATGGGTACCCAAAGGTACCAAGACTACTAACCACCAAGGACCCAAGACATGGGTACCTAAACCTACTACACATTCATCTTCATTTTTTGTAGGGAACGTCACGGCAACGACGTAAGGAGATGTGGTACCTTGATAGTGGTTGCTCACATCATATGACGGGCAACAAAGATTTATTTGCAACCCTATCAAGGATTGAAGGAGGCAATGTCTCCTTCGGTGGTGGTGAGAAAGGTAAAATCATTGGTATCGGTTCTATTGGTAAGAAACCCTCACCCATTATTGAAGATGTTTATTTAGTAAGTGGTTTAAATCATAATCTTCTTAGTATTAGTCAATTAAGTGATAAAGGGTTTGATATTTCATTTAAACCGGATAAATGCATCATTAATATGAATGAGAAAATTGTTTTTATTGCTAATCGCAAATCTAATGTGTATATTTTTGAGATGAATGAGTTAGTGAATCAAGATGTGAAGTGTCTTGCGGCTATTGATGAAAACCCTTGGATTTGGCACAAGAGACTTGGACATGCAAATATGGAGTTAATATCAAAATTGTCTAAGAAAAATCTTGTAAAAGGGCTACATAGCTTGCACTTCATCAAAGATACAATTTGTGAGGATTGTGCCAAAGGTAAACAAACAAAATCTTCTTTCAAATCTATCCATGAGGTATCGACTTCTAAACCTTTGCAATTACTTCATCTTTATTTATTTGGCCATATGCGTGTTACCTCTCTTGGAGGGAAACACTATGTTTTTATAATTATTGATGATTTTTCTCGTTTTACATGGACAATATTTCTTGCAAAGAAAAATGATTGTTTTGAAGAATTTGCTAATCATGTCAAAAAAATTGAAAATGAAAAAGATTTAAAAGTTGTTAAAATAAGAAGTGATCATGGTGGTGAATTTCAAAATGAATTTTTCTATGATTTTTGTGCTCATCATGGTATAACTCATATGTTTTCCGCTCCTAGAACACCACAACAAAATGGTGTTGTTGAACGGAAAAATCGTACCATACAAGAGATGGCACGCACTATGCTTAATTCTTATGACTTGCCAAAATATTTTTGGGCGGAAGCCGTCAATACGGTTTGCCATGTTTTAAATCGTGTTTTGATTAGACCCAAGCTCAAGAAAACTCCTTATGAACTTTTTTATGGAAAAACTCCTTTTATTGGTTATTTTCGTATCTTTGGTTGTAAATGTTTTATTTTAAATACAAAAGATCACCATGATAAATTTGATTCCAAAATTGATGTTGGTATTTTCTTGGGTTATGCACCTCGAAGTAAGGCTTATAGGGTCTTCAATAAACGAAGCCTCGTTTTTGAAGAATCTATAAACGTTACTTTTGATGAGACTAATATTGTTTCTCAAGTTGTTTTACCTAGGCAAAATGATGATGACGACATTGAGGGAGGATTAGACTTCTTGCAAATTAATGACTCTCCCTCTATAGAAGCTCAAAAGGATGTGGATAGCTCCAATAATCATGAACAAGTTGAACAACCTAAGACTTGGAAATTCACATCGCATCATCCAAAGGAACAAATCATTGGGAGCCCTTCAAAAGGAGTCATTACTCGCTCAAAAGCTTTGAGTGAGTGTGGTAATGTTGCATTCTTATCTCACATAGAACCTAAAAAGATTAATGATGCTTTAAATGATGAATTTTGGGTTTTGGCTATGCATGAAGAATTAAACAATTTTCAAAGAAATAAAGTTTGGAAGTTAGTTCCTAGACCTAATAATGCTAGTGTTATTGGTACAAAATGGGTTTTTAGAAACAAACTTGATGAACATGGTATTGTTACTAGGAATAAAGCTCGTTTGGTTGCCCAAGGATACAATCAAGAGGAGGGCATAGACTATGATGAAACCTTTGCACCGGTTGCAAGGTTGGAATCTATTAGGATGTTTTTGGCTTTTGCTAGCTTTAAAAATTTCAAACTATTTCAAATGGATGTTAAAAGTGCCTTCTTAAATGGTTTTATAGAAGAGGAAGTGTATGTTGAGCAACCCCCCGGTTTTATTGATCATGCTTTTCCTAATCATGTTTACCGGGTACAAAAAGCTTTATATGGTTTGAAACAAGCTCCTAGAGCTTGGTATGCTCGCCTCTCTAGTTTTCTTGTTGAAAATAGTTTTTCAAAAGGAACAATTGATAACACTCTTTTTGTGAGAAAAAGGAAAAATGATTTCATTTTAGTTCAAATATATGTAGATGACATTATTTTCGGTGCTACTAATGAATCCTTGTGCAAGGAATTTTCTAAAGTTATGCAGGATCACTTTGAGATGAGTATGATGGGAGAGCTTACATTCTTTCTCGGGCTCCAAGTCAAGCAAACTAAGGATGGGATCTTTATTTCACAAAGCAAGTATGCGAAGGAATTGGTGAAGAAATTCAAGTTAGAGAATTCTAAGCATGCACCTACTCCCATGAGCACTAGTGTTAAGCTTGATGCGGATGAAAGTGGTGAAGACGTGGACCAAAAATTATACCGAGGTATGATAGGTAGTCTTCTTTATCTTACCGCTAGTAGACCCGATATTATGTTTAGTGTGTGTGCATGTGCACGTTTTCAAGCATCTCCTAAAGTATCTCATTTAATTACGGTTAAAAGGATCATTAAATATGTTAATGGTACTTTTAATCTTGGTTTATTTTATCCAAGAAGCACTTCTTTTGATTTATATGGTTTTTGTGATGCCGACTTTAACGGATGTAAGGTAGATCGCAAAAGTACTAGTGGAACATGCCAATTCTTAGGAAATTCACTTGTTTCTTGGGCTTCCAAGAAACAAAATTGTGTTGCATTGTCCACTACGGAAGCGAAATACATTGCCGCCGGCTTATGTTGTCCTCAAGTGTTGTGGATGAAACAAAGTTTAATTGATTATGATTTGAATTTTCAAAATATTAAAATCTTTTGTGATAACACAAGTGCCATAAATATTTCAAAAAATTCGGTTTTGCATTCTAGAACCAAGCATATTGATGTGCGCCATCATTTCTTACGCGATCATGTAGAGAAACAAAATGTATCCCTAGTATTTGTTGACACAAAATCTCAACTAGCGGATATATTCACTAAGCCTCTTGGAGAGGATGATTTTTGTCGCATAAGAAATGGTTTGGGCTTATGCACTATGTGAAAGTTCTACATTATGTGCTTGTTTAGTTGTATTTTGCATTTCTTTTTACCCCATTTTTGATGGTGACAAAGGGGGAGAAAAGTCTCCTCATTTGTTGCATATACTTAAGGGGAGCTCATAGATAGGGGGAGCACCTATCTATAAGTTATTTTATTTTTGCTCTTATAATGGTTGGTTGTCATCATCAAAAAGGGGGAGATTGTTAGCCCTTATGTTTTGATGATGTTTTACAACCACCATTATCGGTACTAATGGCTTATTAAGTGAAAATGTAGTAAATCCATTTAAAAGCTCGTTAGTGCCATAAATGGAGGATTGGATGGAATATGCGCTTCAACGATGATATCCAAAGGAGGAGGAGGCCAAGTGATGAAGCAACGTTATTTCAAGAACAACTAAGTCATATAATAGCTTCATCCGATTCAAGCAATATCAAAGCTCAAATATTGGTTTCAATATGAGGATATTAGCTATCTTTTATGTTTCTCTCTAGTGCTAGAATGTAGGCAAAGAGTTACTGTGTTTACTTGAAGCTATTGAGACTCACACACACGTTTTCTTATTTAAGCTTTTAAGCCGTTTTAACAAAACCCTATTTTTCACAAGTATGAGGACCTATCTGCAAAATTCTTTTTCCAAATAGTTTGTTTTTAGTATTAAAAACTTTTTACAAAGTTTCATAATTTTTAGAGGTCAAACAAATATTTTGCAAATATTTTAGTCAAGTCAAAAAAACCAGGTTCAGCATATATCAGAAAGCCGTCGACCGGGCCGGTGGACCGCACATATTATTTTTCCTTACTGGTTTTCAGAGAGATCGTCGGTCGACCGGTGCGGTCGACCGAAATCTTGATTTTTCCATCGGTCGACCGCGCCGGTCGACCGATAATGTTTCTGCTCGTTTTCTATGTTTTCAAAGCGGCTGGCGGTCGACCGAATTTTCGGTCGGTCGACCGACTAAATTTTTTGGTCGACCGAAGGATTATTTCGGACGACCGAAATTTCCTTCAGTCAACCGTGACTTTTTTAAACGGTCTTCTGCCTTGATCACTGTGCTTTCACTTAATGGTGTTTGGCACAGTCTGGGCTGGGAGTCTGAAAAGGAGATTACTTGCTCATTTGGGAAGATTGAGTTTTGTTTTAAATTGATCTAATCTCTTCTATAAAAACCCAAGTCTTCATCTTCTTCAAGTGCCCTAATGTTTGCAAAAACCAGAGAGCTCTGTTTTCCTGAGAAAATTTTCAAATCTGTTTTTCTCTGTGTTTTTGTGTGTGATTCACTTTCCAGCTTCAGTAACCTTTCTCTTTGCCATAGGGGCTGTGTAAAGAGAGAGTCTTGTATCTTTTCTTCTGCTGTGAGGGTGAGATCTTGTGTAAGATCTACTGTGAGGGTGTGATCTGTTGAGATCAAACTGTGTAGTGAGAGAGATCGTGTGGGATCGCTGTGTAGACGAAGTTCCGGCTTCCAAACCGGGTGTGTAGTGGATTTCTCCTCGAGAGTGGGGAGCCGGGACGTAGGTCAGAGGACCGAACCTCGTTAACACATCGCGCGTCAAGGATAACGATTCCTAACCCTCTCTTATTTACTTTGTTTGCATCAGTTTACTGTGGATTGCTTGTCTTATATTTTTATTGCATAATTAGAGCCTCTTGACCCTAATCACCCCCCCTCTAGGGTCCAACAGTTATATTATATCTAAATTGAGTTTCGTTTGTTCCTGTGGATTTGTGACAAAGAGAAGGTCACAGACTCAAACATTTCTCATACTTTTCAGAATTAGCTGAGATTAACTTGTCATATTGCTCTATTCACTTTCAGACTTGGTTCTAATTTCTTATAACCTGTATATAACACTTCAAACATATATTAGACCAATATGAATGTTTTTATTTATCAAACAAAATCCATTGTATGGACACGGTCCTAACAACGTCTCCTGGAGTATCGTTGTTTTGAACTTTCTATACTCTACTTTTATTCTTGCTGATAGACCCCCGAGTGATTTTTTCACTCTTTTTACTCTCAGGAGTCTATTTTCCGGGGAAGAAAACAGAAAAAGCTTTCTCTTTGACCGAAGGGTATAATATTCAAAAACCCGCAGTGGTAGTGATGAGCCAATCACCATGTAAGTATGTTGTATAACATACAATCACATCAGAATTCCAAAATTGAGAGCTTCCATAATCAGACTTCATGCTTCTAAAACAAAAGCAACACTTTAATAAAAGATGTTGAGATGATTCGGCGAAAATATTACAAAAATTACGAAAAGAGTGGAACATTTATATCATGCTTAAAGATATTAATCTTAGTATGAATATTAATAAAGAGTGTTTCTATTCAGTGAAAATATAAATATAATAACATACCGTTTTTTTTTTGTGTGTGCGTATTTTCACTTTTTATCGATCTGGACGAAATAAAATTATTCTCTAAATAATAAATAATTGTGACACCTCACTCCATATAACTTTCGGACTTGGAGTCGAAAAGCATGATGGTTGGTACCGTTTATAAGCAGTGATTTGGATTTTTCTTTGTTAATTAGTGATTTGAAATTGTGGATAGTAACAAAGAGCCAAGTCTACGAAAGGGAGTAAGAATTCGATCAGAACACCTTATAAAAAGAGGTGATTTACGAGTAGTTAGAGAGTTAGTCTGGGAATTATAGCTCTTCTATTTATGATGTGGATCATACCGACCACTCTATCGGATGGTTCTGATAGGATCCCCACCGTACAAAAAAGAGAGCAGAATTCGGTGGATTCGGGTCTCGCGCCCTCAGACTGATGATACCGGGCCTGAGGAGGTAACCGAACACGAATGGATCATATCAATTCCTGTCCCTTTAATTAATTGGTTATTAAAGAATCTAATCCCTGTTGAACAAGAGACATGATATGATTAATGAATATGACATGATAAGGTTATCATGATCCCATGAAAACATCCTCGGCGTACAAAGGTGGTAATCAAAGTGAGGGAAATCTTTGTTCTTCAAGGGAAAAAAAAACATAATTAATGAGAACATGTTGAAGCATAAATTCGAAGTATACGGAAGTCACCAAGTAATTGTATGTGACAGCAACTCCCCTTTCTTTCTCACCTTAAACACGATGACTCACTTGATAACATCCGACACAACGCGGCATATTTCATTTTCTTTGATACCGATAGAAGTTTCATGAATAATTTTCTTACTTAAAATTATTTGTATATATATTTGCTATGATTAACTGAAAAAAGTTAAGAAGGCTAGTGTAACTTTCACGGTTAATCAACAAAGAAAATATTATAAAATTGATGCATCTAAAACTAAACAAAAAAGAAGTCAAGGAGAGCATGCGGATTCATATATTTTATATATAAGCATATATGTACATCTAAACTATACGTAGAACAAAGGACTCCATTTTAGTAAAGAAGAACATTGGACCCCAAAAAAGGAAAAGAAAAAAAAGTACACTTGTTCCACGTCAATAGGACACCCTAACTGAGGATCTTGGATTATCAATAATTTACATTTGTTTCTTGTCATTGAACACAGACAAGCATAGGAAACCCATTGAACATTCTACAATTTAATTAAGTCACAATTAAACCTAATTAATAAATAAACCCACTGCCTAAAACAATCACATTGTACCCTCTCCCTCTCTCCGGCCATGAATATTATAATATTACCTAACATCCTATAATTACCTAGGTGAAGTGGAGGCTTCACCCTAATATAATATATATACAATCATGCTTTTAGGACTTTTATTCCATCTTATCTTCTGTTTAACCGCTAACAAATTTAAACAAATGGAAACATATATATATAAACCATTGCATAATAAGTCACCAGCCGCTGCCCGCCGTCTGAGGAGCCCCCACACCCACCACAAAGTGCAGTAAGTGGTGGGCCAGTTGGTATAATTTCTTGAAGGAAAAAAAAGTCCCCAACCAATATTAATATTATAAATAGTGAACATGGACTCTTTAATGTGTTAGTCGGTGTATCGATAACATTCATCAGCTGTGATCTAGACTGTAATGGTTTGGATGCGTGTCATGTCCGTGACACAACAGCCAACATTAAGAATGGACGTATTGTTTTTTCGTGAATCCTGATTTACATGAATAATAGATGTCTATAGATTTGCACCATGACTAGGAAGTAAGTGGCTGTTACTGTAGGGTCAATAGGCGGCAGCTCAAGAAGAAAATTTCAATTAATGATTGCATGTTAGGGATATTTTTTTATTTTGTGTATTTTTGGGCCTTATAGATTGAAATCGTATGCTATAAACACGTATCTTGAGCCACATATTGTTTTGGTATCCTGTAAGAGAAAAACAAAATGCCAAAGAGGTGAGGTTATGGTTCGACAGGTTTACTGTAATTTACTAGATTATCAATGGTCGTGATAAGCTTGTACCGCGAGAATATGGATGATCATATTCATCGTTGCACATATCATAGTCTTGGGGAATCTGCATGATTGTCTCTAAATTTTAACTGTTCGTTACCTCCGATCACGGTTAGGCTTTCCGTTGTGCTGCTAACCCGGTCCAGCCCCGTTTGACACCAACAGATTCGTCCATTTAATTTATGCCATTGAAGCCAATCATTAGTGTTTCTTTTATTTCTTTTCTTATGACATCTTGGGCCGCTCTGCGCCGGAGGAGGAGGATGTGGTGGAGAGCGGGGCCCACGGCAGGACGATCCGGGCCGTGCAGCCGCTGCACGGGCCGACACGCCAATGGGCTTGGGAGGTTGGTGGTGGTGACGAAATAATTGGGAATGTGATGGAAAGAGGGACAGTCTTTGATTGCAAGCTAAGCTCCCCTTTGTTGGCATCCTCTTTTTGTTGCGTCGTGGTCCCCATGAATCATGATTATTCCCTCGCTTGTGGTGGAAAAAAGTACTACATACGGTTCTCTATTTAAAAAAAAAGGATAAATGGCAAATAATCCTCTTATTTATATATTCAGTAGTACTTATGAGTTATCAATTATAGGCTTTGTTAGGATACCATTGTGTTTTTCTCCTTGTGTTTTTCCGAAAAAACACAATATATATCAATAATTAAAATATTATATTATTTATAATTTACTATTATATTACTTTTAATATTAAATATAATAGATATGCTATAGTATAATTTAATATAATATTACATTATACTTTAACATATTATTATATTATAATTATTACATATTATTTTCAAATAAAAATATATTTAATTATTTTGGTGTACCATTTTGTTATTGTCATATATTAAATATTACTATTTAAATAATATTATTTCATTATTAATATAACTTTATAGTATTATTAATATAATATTATATTATTAATAATATTAATATTGGGATATTACTAATATATTATTAATAAATTAATATATTATCAACCCTTTAATGTTATATAACATACTATAATTTTTAATATATTAGATCTCATTAATACTATAATAATATATAAATTTTATTATATTATGAATACATCATTATTGCATTAACGTTTGTTACTAATAAATAATTTTATTATTGCATTAACATTTGTTACTAATATATTATTTTATTATTAATAAATAATTTTACTATATAATATATTATATTATTTATTATATCATATACTAATATTTTATATATTTTTTGTTACATTTATTATATAATATGTGCTTCATAATTATAATAATGTCTGTTATACTGCTCTATAATTGTTTTATTATTAAATTAATACTATTATATAACATTTTATAATTATTAATATTATATATTATTTATTAAAAATATTTATTAAAAATAATAAGATTGTCTATCTCAATACGTGAATCAGAGAAGTTAATTGCTTGTAAAATGGTTGAGACACAATAACCGATGTTGAAAGTACATATAAAGGTAATTATTTACAATCTATCCAATAATACATGAAAAATCACATATAGGTAAAAATAAAACTAGAATGTAACATATCTTTAGCTATATAAATTTTTTGTCAATATAAATAATAAATAAAACCGATCCAAACGAATATAATCGGTACAAACAATTAAAATACTGAATTATTAGAACGGCACAAACAATTTAAAATTGATGTCGTATGACTCCTTATCCTGAAATCACCTCTACATGACTTTTCACTTTTCCCTTGTGGTCCTCTGTTCCCCTGCTAGAGAAAAGTCAATGTAAGTGGTAGTACTACTAGATTTTCTATTTAAGTAAGTCCAAAGTTTGGATCCTCTCGCATCTAATTTGATAACAGAGAAATCATTTCTCAATCATAATTGTCAACTAACATCTAGAATAAGTATGATACCCTTCAAATACATCTATCACCATACTCTTCTTCATGAACTATATTCTTCTCTTTTTTTTCATTCAAGATGAATTACAACCATCTATAATATGAGAAATGATTGTGATGTAGGATACACAACAAACAAATTTAGGAAGGAAGGGAACTATAACATGGACTATCATAAACTAAATGCAGATATGTACATATTATTAACTTGCACACAAAGAAACGACCATATCTCCTAATTCAAAAGGCGGATTTTGACATTTTATATATGTAAATTGCATATTTTGACGAGACGAAGACAATGAGCTTGGCAAAATCACAGAACACTATCAGCAATACCCATTTTTGATTGAAAATAAAAAATAATCAGCATTGAGTTTATTTTTAGTAATAAAGTTAGAGTCGATTAGATTAGAAAATAAAATCAATTTTGATTCAATTTGGACCAATTTGTTTTCTTTATTATAGTGAGTCTTTTAGGTAGTTTTAAATTATTTCTTTCTTTAAGGAATTCTGTTCTTATTAGGAGCAGACTGTTGGATTTAATCTAATAAATCTATTTGTGGGCACATATGATTAATCAATGTGTATTGCTATCTTTTCAGGATAACCCACTAAAGTGATCAATTAAGTTGGGTTAATGGGTATTTAAATAAATCATGGGATTATATGTGCAGATACCAGGTTGTAATTATGATTTGTTGAGGGGCCAAATTACAAAAGTACAACACCTATAAATAAGGGGTTATGGTCCCTAACCTAGGGTTACATTTTCTAATTCTCTTCACCCCCATCTAAGAGAGAAATTCGGCTATAGAGAAACCCTAAGGTTAGAAGATCATCAAAACCCAAATCAAGATTTCTTCTATGGATTCAGGTATAAGCTTCCGCTCTCTTTTAGTTCTTGTTAATCTCTTTGAATTAATCATGGCTTTATGATTTAGATCTCAAGTTTAAGATCTTAACAAGTGGTATCAGAGCCTCCTTGATTTGTTCTAAGAGATTAAGATTAAAATTAGGTTTTTTTATCTTAAAATCTTTGTTTTTGGATTGAGATCTGTTCTCGGATGAACAGTAATGTTCGGATGGACAGTAACAGAAACTTTTTCGGGTGAACAGTAAAGTTTTTTTCGGATGAAGAGTAACTAAAAAATCATCGGTGAACAGTACCTTTTTAGAATTTTTTGGATTTTTTCTTTGATTTTTTGGATATGGATCAAGAAAATTTTTTTCGATTCTGGATCTGTTTTTTGAAAATAAAAATCAAAGAATTTTTGGGTTTGATCTTTGGTCCCGTGCTCCTCGCCGGCGAAGGTTCGCTGGCGGGCCTCGCTCTCGACTCTGACGGCGACGACGGCGTCAGGAAACCCTAGGGTTTCGACCTCTTGGGTGCCGGAGCAATGGCGGTGGCGGTTTCAGTTTGAAACCCTAAGGGTTCGTGCGTGAAAACGTGGTGAACATTAAGGAGGTGGTTACCTCAAATTTTGGCGAAGCTAAAAGCTTTAAACGAACTTCGCGTTCGTTATCAAGTGAGCCTCGCGCTCAATTTAAACGAACCTCGCGTTCGTTCTCAGGTGAGCCTCGCGCTCAACTCAGGTGAGCATCGCGCTCAATTTTAATGAACTTCGCGTTCGTTCTCAGGTGAGCCTCGCGCTCTGTCACGCCCCGCTTCCCAAAATACACGGGAACCGGAGCGTGAACAAGCCCGCGACGTATTAGATTGAGAAGAAATATACTCTACTTTTTTCTTTTCTTTTCTTCTCAACCTAATACGCTAAGCGTCTGGAAACAATATAATATACGAAGTCACCGGTCTCCGATCACAATCAGCAAGAATATAATGAACAATACAGAATATGAATAAACATATCATCAAAAGTAGATCATCCGAGACATAATATTCGGGTCAACATGCCCTTATACAAAATGAACCAATGAATACTGGAGAAATATAGAATACAATGATCAAGCGGAAAGGAAGTGCTACAAAAGCAAATTGAAAGGAAGCTAAGCTTCAATTTCTTCTGCTCGGTCTGCAAAGCACTCATACTGAGAATCCTCTGGCTCTGGCGTATCTCCAAGCTGGACCTGTTCTTCCTCTAAGTCTGACGTACACCAGAGAAAACAGGTGTACGTTAGGTGCATGGTGCACAGCAAGACCCGACTCGGGAAAATAATAATACAGAAGAATGACCAATGCAAGGACAGTAATAACAAATAGAAACATGCTGCTGAAATACTAATAATCTAAATATAATCCATCACTAGAGTATAACAATCAGGAGAAAACATAAACATCCGAGTAACAAGATTATACAGCTAACCATCCTATAATCATCCACATAACAAGGTCATACAATAGACGAAATTAATACTTAAAAATCTACAACTCGAGACGTAGTACGTCGAGCGAAATAATCCAAACAAGGAAACCCTCATGTATATACAATATGTCTCAAATTGTAGATAATTAAATATTAACCCCAATCTATGTATGAAAAGAACACAACTAGTCTACATCTCAACAAAACTAACAAAGTCCACCATAAAGCACACAAACATATTATTCTTGTTTTACATGTTATTTGAATTAGGGAAGAATATTTTGATGTATATAATCGGGTCCCCGTAAAGTCGTCCGGGGGCCGCCTTCAAGTCAAGTATTGGCCCTCTGGCCCATGCACATAACACTCACGATATCACGATAACAAGAAAGCGCTGTGCCCGTTTATATACATGCTATATTCCCCGTCCAAATTCCCCTTTATAACCCCATGTTGTTAAATTAATTAAGCAACTGTACATGAAATATTGTGCACTAGCCACGGAGTTACCGTGGAACAACTTCTGTAAAACTATGAACATAACCGTGACCCACAACACGTCCGATCAAGAGTGCATCGTCTAGTCAATGCTATAATAATAATAATAATCAAAGAAACCTCATACCGGGATATCGATATCGAGGGAACTCAGGACTCCTCACATCGGGATATCGATGTCGAGCGAGTATAGCCATGCTTTGAAACACGCTTATAGATCATACTTTTAACAGAAGTCGTCTTCATGTACAGTCTCTCCTATTGGATAACAACTAAGTGATAACACAACAAGTTTCCACACAGCTATTCATGTCAAGCAATCCCACGCAGTTAACAATATATCACAGACTAATCTAATTAACCAATTACTAACAGATATAAATATTGAAATGGCAAGTCACATAATACTTTACGATAAACTAATAATTAAAATAAAATAATCAAGGTTCAGGATCTTGCCTGCGAGACCGTGAGGTCTGATGATGAGGCGACGGCACTGAAGCGGTTGCTCGGGAATGCCGTTGGAATGACTCGGAGCTCCGACGGGCTTGCTGGCGGCTAGAGGGGCGGTTCTTCCACTAGTTGTGTGTTGGCATATGATCAAACAGGTGGAGTGCGTGGAAGTGTTGGTTGGCGGCGAGCTCGGGAGACGACGTCAGCGAGTCCAAGGAGGTGATGGTGGCTGCGTCGGGGGCTGGTTGGGTGGTTGTCGAGTTGGACGGACAAAGAGGAGGAGCTCGGTGGCGCTCGTCGGCGACGAGGGGCGGAGGAGGCAGCAACGGCGTCGACTCGGCGGTCGTGGGGAGAGAGGGGGCGAGGGTGGTGCTGCAGGAGGCGGCGATGGTGGCTGATGGTCGGATCTGGGCAGCGGTTCGCGGCGGCGGGGTAGGGGAGCTCATGGCAGCGCGGGGCAGTCGCTGGGCTGGTCTGGAGGAGGTGGCAGCTTGGGGTCGACGACGACGAGGAAGCGGCCATGGCGGCGGTCGACTCAGGCGGCGTGGAGGCGAGTTCGAACGTAGATTTGGGTGTGGCCGTCGGCGATGCTTGGAGGCGTGAAGGAGGCTGAGCTCGGCGTCGTCGGGGTGCTGGGCGTGGTCGGAGGGGTGAGGAGGTGGTGGAGCGAGAGGGGAGGCTGGCGACGAGGGGAGGAGTTCGTGGAGATGGTGGCTGCGCGCGGGTCGATGTCCGCCGGCGATGACGAAGCCGGGGTTGGGGTGCTGGTCGAGGCGGCGACGTTGTGGGGGTCACGGCGACGAGGGTGGAGGCTGGCGACGAGTTGAGGCTGAGGGCGCGGAGGTGGGTTTGGTTCAGGGAGTTAACGAGAGAGAGAGGAAGAAGAAGATGATAATGGGGGCGGCGGTGTTTTTCTCATGAACAGGAGAGAGAAGAGATGTGGTTTATATATATACGTATAATAGTAATTAGGGTTAGGGTTTAGGTTAAAATAATTAAAATAAATACTTTTGAGTACCTGAAAATTAAAGTAATTACATAATAATAATCTACAATTAAAAACGTACATGTTGAGCTATTACAATATTTGATACGAAATAGTTGAAAAATACCCATATTGTATAATTAAACAAGAATAAATAATAATAAAAATATATTTACTTATATTTAAAATCAAATAATTATGTGATAATTATATACACAGTAAAACGTACTAGTTATACTAATACGACAGATAATATGTAACAGTTGAAATAATACAACAAATTATATACAGAAATACGTAATTAATAATACAAAGTATTATACAAAATAATACGTAATATATTAACAATACAACATATTATTTAAAATAATACGTAATAGTACCGGTAACGTAACAAATTAATTCTAGAAAATTTTACCGCACAAAATAAATTTATAAATACCAAAATCATTTAAATAAATATATAATCAGATTTTTAAATCATAGAAAATTATAGGAATTTGAGAAAAATACAAATACTCTTTTAAATAATAATTGAATATTTTAAAATACCCAAAAATCATTTTAACTAGTATCAAAAATTCATGGTCCTTACACGCTCAAATCTCAGGTGAGCCTCGCGCTCAATTCAAGTTGAGCCTCGTGCTCAGATCTCAGGTGAGCCTCGCGCTCAGCTCTAAGGCGAGCCTCGCGCTCAGTCCTCAAGTGAGCCTCGCGCTCAATTTAAGTCGAACCTCGCGTTCAATTTTTAAACGAACCTCGCGTTTGTTCTCAAATCGAACCTCGCGTTCAATTTTTAAACGAATCTCGCGTTCGTTCTCAAATCGAACCTCGCGTTCAAATTTTAAACGAACCTCGCGTTCGTTCTCAAGTTGAACCCTGCGTTCATTTTCAGACGAACCTCGCGTTCGTGCTTAAGTGAGTCTTGTACTCAATACAGTCGAACCTTGCGTTCGAAGTCAAGCGAACTTCGTGTTCACTATGGTTAAGCATCAGCTTTTTATGGGTCCACTTTGGTATACTTAATTTATTAAGTTATGGGTCCTAATTAAGCTATGAGACTCCAATTAAGTTTTTTTTGGAAATTCAGTTGATTTAAATTAAATTTTTTTTAATTTAAATCTAATTTGGTAGCTAATCAGTTATTTAATTCAAATATTATGACACTAAGGTATTAAGGTTGTCTCTCACTCCAATTGTTTAATTGAAATAAGAAGTTACCAAAGTAACCTCTCTTGTGTAAATTGTTCATGAGGAATGTGAGATGTTTGTGTGTATGCTTTCGTGTAAATATTTAATTGGCCCAAAGGAAGGTTAATATTTATTTAGACTGTATACACATCTGCGGTGATAAACGTATGACAATTATAAGGTTTACATGTGAATAATGAATCGATCCAAAAATAGTTTTATTATTTGACATGAGTTATTGTCAATGTTTGATTATTGCAACAAGGTATCACTTACAAGTTAATATTACTGTCCAAAGACTTGATATTAATGTTGTGCCAGATATCTTGAGATGGGATTTGTCATTATTTGAATTTTATTGATTACTAAATATGATTATTGATATGAGCAATTTTGTTTTATTTCAGCTAATGCATCTGTTGTAATAATTTCTGGTAACATCAACTCAATTCCCATGCTAAATGGGACAAACTTCAAGGTTTGGAAAGAGAACATATTAATTGTTCTTGGCTGCATGAATCTAGACCTTGTATTAAGAATTGAACAACCCCAACCTCTCAATACGGATAGCACTCCTGATGCAAAGAAGGAATATGAGAAGTGGGAGAGTTCAAATCGCATGAGTCTTATGATTATTAAGCGCGGCGTTCCGGAAGCCTTCAGGGGCATAGAATCCGAAGGGATTACTAAGGCTAAAGATTTCCATGTCGAAATTGAGAAGCGTTTTGCGAAAAACGATAAGGTAGAAACAAGCACGCTTTTAGCTCGCTTGATTTCGATGAAGTATAAGGGCAAAGGAAATATCAGGGAGTACATTATGGAAATGTCTCATATTGTTTCAAAGCTTAAGGCACTTAAACTTGATCTTTGTGATGAGTTATTAGTGCATCTGGTTCTGCTGTCTCTTCCTGCACAATTCAATCAGTTTAAGGTTAGTTATAACTGCCAAAAGGAGAAATGGACTCTAAATAAGCTCATTTCATACTGTGTGCAAAAGAAAGACAGGTTGAAGCAAGATAAAACGGAAAGTGCTCATTTGGCCTATGCCTCTAAGGATAAGGGCAAGAAAAGAAAGAATGATAATGAAGCTGCTAAGGGTCCAGTTCAGAAGAAACAACATAAGAATAATCATGGTTGTTTCTTCTGTAAGAAGCCTGAACATGTAAAGAAGGACTATACAAAATATCACGCCTGGTGTGATAATAAGGGTACGTTCCTTACTTTGGTCTATTCTAAGGTTAATTTAGCTTCAGTACCTAGAAACACTTGGTGGTTAGACTCTGGTGCTACTACTCACATAAGTATTTCTATGCAGGATTGCCTGAGCTACCGAAAGCCAAGTGATGTTGAAAGACACATCTTTGTGGGCGACGGTCAATCGGTAGATGTGGAAGCAATTGGGCATTTTAGGTTGCTATTAGGAACTGGTTCTTATTTGGACTTAAAAGATACTTTTGTAGTACCGTCTTTTAGACAGAATTTGATTTCAGTTTCTGTATTGGACAAATCAGGTTATTCTTGTTCATTTGGAAACAATCAATTCAGTTTATCTTTTAATTCAAATGTTGTGGGAACCGGTTATTTGAGTACTTATGACAACCTATATTTACTTGATACAATTGCTTCTTATAATGAAACTTTACATGCGGAATCACGTGGTACTAAGCGTAAATTAAATAAGGAAAATTCAGCGTCATTATGGCATAAGCGCTTGGGTCATATCTCAAAAGGTAGAGTTGAGCGTCTTGTGTCTGATGGCATTTTGGATTCACTTGATTTTTCGGACTTCAACGTATGTGTTGAATGTATCAAGGGAAAACAGACCAAAGTTAAGAGATTAGGTGCCAATAGATCTTCACATGTCTTAGAATTGATACATACAGATATTTGTGGACCATTCCCTACGGCATCCTGGAATGGTCAATAATATTTTATATCATTCATAGACGATTACTCACGTTATGGGTACCTATATCTCATTCATGAAAAATCTGAGTCTCTGGACATGTTCAAAGCCTATAAAGCTAAAGTTGAGAATCAACTCAACCGAAGAATTAAAACTGTTAGATCTGATCGTGGTGGTGAGTACTACGGCAGATATGATGGTTCAGGTGAACAACGTCCAGGACCATTTGTTAGATACCTAGAGGAATACGGTATCGTCCCACAGTACACCATGCCGGGTTCACCTAGCATGAATGGTGTAGCTGAAAGACGAAACATAACTCTTAAGGATATGGTAAGAAGTATGATTGCTCATTCTTCTTTACCAGAGTCACTCTGGGGAGAAGCACTTAAGACAGCAGCTTACATTCTAAATAGAGTACCAAGTAAAGCAGTTGCTAAAACACCTTATGAGCTTTGGACTGGTCAAAAGCCCAGTTTAAAGCACTTACATATTTGGGGATGTCCAGCTGAGACAAGGCCTTATAGACCAAATGAAAAAAAAAATTAGACTCCAAAACAGTTAGCATCTACTTTATTGGATACTCTGAACGCTCTAGGGGCTATAAGTTTTATGATCACACACTAAGGAATATTTTTGAGACGGGAACATCAACATTCTTTGAGGATGTTGAGTTTGGGGGGAGAAATAAGGTTAGAGACATTGCTTTTGAGGAGGAATTAGCATCATATCCAATCCATACAGTTACTTTTAATAATATTCAGGTTCCTATACCTGTTGTTGCTCAAGAAGTAAATCCGGAACCTCAAGATGACAATGTTGAACAACTCCCTGTTCCAGAAGAACAAACTCAACAACCTCAAGAACCAGTGCCATTAAGGAGATCCACGAGAGAAAGGAGAAATGCTATTCCGGATGATTATATTGTATTTCTCCAAGAACATGAGGAAAGTAGTGGAATGTTAGAAGATGATCCAATCAACTTCCTTCAGGCCATGAAAAATTCTAACTCTCAACAGTGGATTGATGCCATGAATGAAGAGTACAAGTCTATGCAAGACAATAAGGTTTGGGAACTTGTCCCGTTACCAGAAGGTGCAAAACTAATTGGTTGTAAATGGATTTTTAAAACCAAGCGGGATGCAAATGGTAATGTGGAGAGGTATAAGGCACGTCTTGTGGCTAAAGGCTATACTCAAAAGGAAGGCATTGATTATACAGAGACTTTCTCTCCGGTTTTATCGAAAGACTCATTCAGAACAATCATGGCAGTTGTTGCTCATTATGATCTTGAGTTACACCAGATGGATGTTAAGACTGCATTTCTCAATGGTGACATTGATGAGATGATCTATATGGTGCAACCAGAAAACTTTGTGTCGGGAGACCCAAAGAATATGGTCTGCAAATTAAGGAAATCCATCTATGGACTCAAGCAAGCTCCTCGTCAATGGTATCA
>BQKN01066532.1:1385501-1419632 GCA_022839385.1 Asparagus kiusianus
ACCTTATGAGCTTTGGACTGGTCGAAAGCCCAGTTTAAAGCATTTACATATTTGAGGATGTCCAGCTGAGGCAAGGCCTTATAGGCCAAATGAAAAGAAATTGGACTCCAAAACAGTTAGCAGCTACTTTATTGGGTACTCTGAACGTTCTAGGGGCTATAAGTTTTATGATCCCACACTAAGGAATATTTTTAAGACGGGAACAACAACATTCTTTGAGGATGTTGAGTTTGGGGGGAGAAATAAGGTTAGAGACATTGCCTTTGAGGAGGAATTGGCTTCAGACCCAATCCATTCAGTTACTTTTGATAATATTTAGGTTCCTATACCTGCTGTTGCTCAAGAAGTAAATCCGGAACCTCAAGATGACAATGTTGAACAACTCCCTGTTCCAGAAGAACAAACTCAACAACCTCAAGAACCAGTACCATTAAGAAGATCCACGAGAGAAAAGAGAAATGCTATTCCGGATGATTATATTGTATTTCTCCAAGAACATGAGGAAAGTAGTAGAATGTTGGAAGATGATCCAATCAACTTCCTTCAGGCCATGAAAAGTTCTAACTCTCAATAGTGGATTGATGCCATGAATGAAGAGTACAAGTCTATGCAAGACAATAAGATTTGGAAACCTGTCCCGTTACCAGAAGGTGCAAAACCAATTGGTTGTAAATGGATTTTTAAAACCAAGCGGGATACAAATGGTAATGTGGAGAGGTATAAGGAACGTCTTGTGGCTAAAGGCTATACTCAAAAGGAAGGCATTGATTATACAGAGACTTTCTCTCCGGTTTCATCGAAAGACTCATTCAGAACAATCATGGCACTTGTTGCTCATTATGATCTTGAGTTACATCAGATGGATGTTAAGACTGTATTTCTCAATGGCGACATTGATGAGATGATCTATATGGTGCAACCAGAAAACTTTATGTCGGGAGACCCAAAGAATATGGTCTGCAAATTAAGGAAATTCATCTATGGACTCAAGCAAGCTCCTCGTCAATGGTATCACAAGTTTCAATAAATAATTATCTCGTTCGGTTTTGAGATGAACATTGTTGATGACTGTGTATATCACAAGTTCAGTGGGAGTAAGTATATCTTTCTGGTTCTGTATGTCGATGACATATTGCTTGCCACTAATGATATAGGCATGTTGCACGAAACCAAGAGATTTCTATCAAAGAATTTTGAGATGAAAGATCTTGGGGACGCCTCTTTTATATTAGGGATCCAGATACATCGAGATCGCTTTCGGGATATTCTTGGATTATCACAAAAGAGCTATATCGATAAGGTACTTAAAAGGTTTGGCATGCAAGACTGCAGACCAGGAGATACCCCTGTTGCTAAAGGAGACAAGTTTAGTCTCAATCAGTGTCCTAAAGTTAACCTTGAAATTCAAAAAATACAGAAGATTCCTTATGCTTCGGCTGTAGGAAGTCTAATGTATGCTCAGGTATGTACGCGTCCGGATATTGCGTACATTGTTGGGATGTTAGGCAGATACTTAAGCAACCCTGGTATGGATCATTGGATAGCAGCCAAAAGGGTTATGAGGTATCTTCAGAAAACAAAAGATTACATGCTCACATATAGAAAATCAGAAAAGTTGGAGGTCATTGGGTATTCGGATTCTGATTTTGCTGGATGTCAAGATAGCAGAAAGTTTACATCGGGCTACATTTATATGTTAGTAGGAGGAGCTATATCATGAAAAAGTATCAAACAGATACTAGTAGCTTCCTCCACTATGGCAGCAGATTTGTAGCTTGTTATGAGGCATCCAATCAGGGAATATGGCTGTAAAATTTTGTCACGGGACTGCGCATTTTGGAAAATGTTAAAAGACCACTATGGTTATATTGTGACAATAAATCCGCAGTAATGTATTCCAATAATAACAGGAGCTCAACTAAGTCAAAACATATTGACATTAAGTTCCTGGTTGTGAAAGAAAGGGTACAGAGTGGACAAATATCTATAGAGCACATTAGGACAAACTCCATGATAGCTGATCCTCTTACTAAGGGATTACCACCCAAGGTATTTCATGAGCATACTGCTCATATGGGTGTGGTATTATTGAGGATATTATGTTTTAGTGGGAGTTTGTAATTGTGGTGCTTTATGTTTGGTTGTATTATCTGATCAGAATAAAGTATTCAGTTAAGACACTCTGTTACATTATGTTTGATTTTGACCTCACTAAAGGAGGACCGGTTAAAAATAGACATGTATTGATCACATTGCATGTAATTTTCATGCTGCACATCCATGTTTGATCTATGTCATTTGATTGTATTGGTATATGTGACCATTGATGGGTTTAGTTATGATAAATGTGACGAAAGCCGCTTTGATCCTATATTGATATAGTCAATGGACGAGATTGTTCGGAAATACCTTTTCAGTGATAGCAATTTTGAGCTCATAAGGTTATTGTTCGCGGGAAAAATTATGTCTTTCTTCATTGATGTCATTGCACACTCTTATAATAGTTTATCGATTACAAAAATCCGGTCTTTTTATA
The DNA here is from genome assembly GCA_022839385.1 of Asparagus kiusianus. Classification (NCBI taxonomy): domain Eukaryota; kingdom Viridiplantae; phylum Streptophyta; class Magnoliopsida; order Asparagales; family Asparagaceae; genus Asparagus; species Asparagus kiusianus. Next base: position 1,388,038 of record BQKN01066532.1, read on the forward strand.
AGAGCCGGTTACAATGAAAATCGAAATACGAAAAAGAAAGATTACAATTTGTTTCCTTGTTTGTCGAACGAATCGCGAGCTCCTGTTTTACGGTCACTCGCTTTGTGTGGGTTCTTTGCCTGCGCCGTGGTTGTTTGCCGTGGACCACCGCGTGATCTCGATCCGGGCAGATCTACGCAGTATAACGGGTATTATTCCACCAAGGGAGATAATAGCCGGGAGGGATTGTTTCACCAAGGAAACAACCGCTCAATCTCGGGATCTAAGAACCAAGCTTAGATCCGGAGTATAGCAACGTAGATCTCCCGATCCGGTCCTCTCGAACTCCTGCCTTATTTGGCGTTGTCGATCGCCGAGCACCAGATCCGGATGAACAAGTCTTGAAGTCTCCAAAGATTGAATCTTTTCTAAGTTTTGAATCTCCAATCCAGCAGGGCTTCGCCTCCTCCAAAAATCCAACCTTTTTAAATGAAGAACCAAGTCCCCTATTTATAACCTCTCCTCACTGTGCCCATGCACGTGTACACAAGAGAGGGGGGGGGGAACATGGCCAGCCACCTCAGGGTGGCTCGGCCTTGGCCGAGCCACCCTGGGGTGGCTCGGTTTAGGCCGAGTCCCCGGGTGTGTTCCGTTTTGTCGTTTTCCGGTGTTTTCCGTCTTTCGGTTTTCATTCGTGTCCGCGATTTGATTCGCTGTTTGATTTGGACTCCGATTCGGTTGTGTGGTTGACTTGTTCGGATTCGATTCGTTTTGATCCGATTCTTGATTTGGTAGTAAACCTACTTCTGAGTTTGAGTCCGGAATTGATCTTGATTCGATCGTTACATCACCGAGTTCGCTCTTGTTTAGATGACTCGGCGATTCCCCGAAACGTTGGTTTGATTCCGCGTGCGAGTGGATGCATTCCAATGCTTGGGTGCGATTTGTTGGCTTTGTCGCCTTGTTAACCTGCTCCGTTGCGTATGGCTTGGCTTCGGCGTTGGCGAGCTAACGGTCTTGTTTGGATACGTCGCCCGATGGTCCGTTTGTCGAATTGACGTCATCGAGCTGTGCTAAGGGACCCGTAGGCAATTTTATACGCCTACAGATACCCCCTCCAAAGTATTTCAGTCTCATTCTTTTATAGAAGAGTCTGGAATACTTTGGATGTGATTGTCCCAACCTTCAGTCGGCGTAGCGGGACTTTAGAATGGCTTCTGTCCTGGATTCCTTCGATTCCTTCAGGTCATTCAGTGCTTTGTAGAACGCCTGTGAGGATTCCGGTGCTGCATTTATTGTCTGACCGTTGTTGGAATTTTGAACTTGAAACCGATTCTTGATTTCTTGACTTTTTTAGCTCGAGTTGGTTGATTCAACATAGAACTGATCATCGATTGACGGCGTCGCCCGGCGTTTAAGCTTCATTGCGACGCGTTGCCCGGCGTCCAGGCTTCATTGTGATGCGCTGTTCGACGTTTGACACAGTTTATACTCGTACGTCTGCTGGAGTATACACAGTTTAAGCTCTTAAGGTATTGGAGCATGGCGGATACTCGAGTCACGAGACCAACCCATAGAATTGATGCGTCAATGACTCGTACTTATAGAATTTTTGGCAAATTCTCAGCCATCAACGGATTTGATAAGCCTTTACCGACTACCGTTTGAGTCGGGCTAGCATGCGTATTGTTTAAGTCCGTTCCGCATGTGACGTTAAGCTAAAAGAGTTAACCCTTTTAGTGCTACGATATTGAATACGTAGACTTCGTCTTTCTCCTGTGAAAAGACTAAACAGCAACGTGTATGAGACGTTGACTTAGGATTTTTGGCAAATCCTCAGCCTTCAACGGATTTGATTAGCCTTTACCGACTACCGTTTGAGTCGGGCTAGCATGCGGATTATTTAAATCCGTTCGCATGTAACGTTGCGCTAAAGGAATGAACTCCCTTAGACTTTGTGCTATGACTTCGAATACGTAGACTTCGCCATTGTTGTGGGAATAGGCTACCCAGCAACGTGTATTAGACATTAGCTTATCCCTACTTAGGCTTCGGGATAAAATTCCCCAGGTTTAGACCCTGGTGTCTTTTTCAATCGGCGAAAGACTAAACCGGCGACGCGTGTTAGGCGTCGGCATATCCTTTCTTAGGATTCAGGATGAAATTCCCCATGCGTGTAAGGCATGGATTTTGGTGTTATTAATAACAACCTGCCACAATGTTAAATATGTGGACGAGTGTTCTTTTTAAAACGGTTAAGAACTAACCGGCGGCGCGTGTTAGGCGCAGACTTATCCTTGCTTAGGTTTCAGGATAAAATACCCCAGAATCGAACTCTGGTGTCTTTTTCAATCGGAAAGAGACTAAACCGGCAGCGCGTGTTAGGCGCAGACTTATCCCTGCTTAGGATTCGAGATAAAATTCCTAGGATGAATCCCAGATTGATAAACTCTTGGAAAAGGTTGGTGTGGGGAAGGAAGAATTTTATATTCTATTCCCAATTTGAAAAGGAGACTCGAGGTGGGATCTCCACCCCCAGAATCCGGAAAGGTAAAACTAAGAGTGGGATCTCCACTCCGAGAATCAAAGAGATTCGGATAACCCTAACTGTCGGAAGGTTTGATTACCGAGGTAAAGATGAATTTCTCGTTTATCGAGAGTGAACTATGGTTTTGGTCCTAACTGTCGGAAGGTTTGACCAAGTGGGAGTTTGAGATGACCCTAACTGTAGGAAGGTTTGATCACTCGATTTGAAAGTGGACCTCTCATTCATTGAAGGAATCGAGAGGGGATTCTGGTTTTGGTCCTAACTGTAGGAAGGTTTGACTAAGTGGGAGTTTGAGATGACCCTAACTGTAGGAAGGTTTGATCACTCGATTTGAAAGTGGACCTCTCGTTCATTGGAAGGAATCGAGAGGGGAATTTGGCTTTGGTCCTAACTTTTATAGGTTTGACCAAGTGGGAATTGTGTGGTGGAGACTATGAGTCATCAAACACCACTGAAAGTTTTGTGAGGGAAAAGCGATCCAACGAAGTGATCGGCTTTCATCTCAGCAAAAGAGTGTTAAGAGTTTAGTGTTTATCACTTTATTCATCATGACCGGGTTATCCCTAAGAATATTACATTTAACATTCTTTCGGGAACTTCCCGCTACATGAATTATCCACCCCCAGCTTTCTTTACAAAACTGGGTGTATCATTGAGTTAGATGCACGATCGGGTTATCCTTAAGAACACCACGCATGACACTCTCCAGGAACTTCCCGTGGAAATAGTTTAGACTCATATACCTATTGGAGTATCAGGGAGCAGTTTAACCGCTTATACCGGTCGGAGGATTGAGGAACAGTTTATACTCGTATACTCTTTGGAGTTTAAAGAAGCAGTTTATACTCTTATACTTTTCGGAGTTTCAGGAAGCAGTTTATACTCTTATACCGGTCAGAGTTTCTGGGATACAGTTTATACTCGTGCACCCACTGGAGTTTCGCCATTCTTGACTGGCTTACTCCAGCGTTATGACGCCGGCTTCAACCAAGGTCTGGATACTATTCTTTAGAGTAAAGCAGGCCTTGGTGGGATGAAGGATCCTCCTGTGGTATGCGCAGTACTTCGGATCCGAAGTGTTGTCAGCTTCCTCCTGATTCGTGATCGGTGGGAGCTTGATTTTGTTATTGTCAAGGAGGGATTTGAAGATGGCTGGAACATCTTCGTCCTTGAATGAGTACTCTTTTTGAGGCCTCTGATCCGAAGTTTTCTGTTGTCTCCGGGACTGCTGTTGCGACGTTTGATTAGCGTCAACAGCCGCTGCAGGTGTTTTGCCCTTACCACGGGAGGCGAAGTTTGAGTTTGGAGGATTGGTCGTCGATCGACTCCTCTCGGCCTTCTTCCTTCGGAGGAAGCGTTCGGCTTGTTCCCCTCGGACCTTCAAATCTTTCCAAGTGTTGGACGGCGCTGTTCCCATTGCTTCCAGCACGTCCAATAAAAGATTGTTGTGGCAAGTCTGAAGAATGAACTCTTCAGTGATCGGGTCCCGGCAATTTAACGCTTTGTTCCGGAACCTTTTGACGAAGGTTTCGACTAACTCCCCGTCCTTTTGTTTCTCGTCGAGCAACGTTCCGATGGATATCTCGGTGTCGTCGTCGAAGAAGTTAGCGAGGAATTTTGTCTCTATATCGTCCCAGCTGCTCACGCTACCTGGCTTGAGGTGACGGTACCAATCGAAGGCGGCTCCACGAAGAGTGCCAACGAATGACCGCACCATCAGAGGCTCATTGCCGGAGATAACACCCAGGTACGATTTGAAATAAATCAAATGCTGGGTGGGGGAACCTTTCCCATCGAACGGCGTGAAGTTGATTAGACTAAACTTCGCCGGATAGGGGATTGAATCCCACTCCCTTGGGTATGGACAAGGAATGCCCGTTTTCTTCACTTCTTGAGCGGACATCAAGGTATTGATTTTGCTCTCGAGGCTTTTGATCTTCAAGTTTTCACCTGTATCTTCGTTGGCATCCTCATTACCACCCCCTGCGTTGATGGGAGGGTCATCGGTATTGCGAGTTTTATCCGTATCCGTATGCTCAACTTCTTGAACAACCTGATTACGGTGGCTTGGTTCGCCTTGCTGGTTCCTCAATGCCTGGAGTTGTTGGTCATGCATCTCTTTCATAGTCTGCATGGCCATCTGCATCTCGAGCCTGAAGGTCTCCTGTTGTTTGGCCATGGCTTCTTCGAGCATCTTGGCCACTTGTTCCGCGCTTATCATGAATGACTCGCGGGGTTCTCCTTCGCTGGATACGGTGTTGTCAGACGCAACCGCAGAGCAGGCATCCGATTCCTCATCTTCTGAAGGTGGTCTTATCCGAACCCTCCCATAAGTTCTTCGTGAGATGGCTCCAGACTGCAAACGGGTTAGACGTCGGGATGCTCTCAGAATCGACTCGATATCATCCTGTGCCAATGTCCCCTTGTTGGTCATGTTAGCGGTGACTCTTGGAAATTCTCCGTCTTCAACCACCGCTCTCCTTCGTCGGAAACGCTTAGGCCTTGGCTTTGGCGTCTCAGTGCTGAGTCTTTCGAACACCGAAACCCTTTCGGGGACCGTCTTAGTGCAATTACACTGAGACAATACCGCCCGAATGAGTTTGGAACAGGGGCACTGAGTCTCGAGCCTACGAGGACTTCTCTTTCTGGCTCTGTTTGTACCCCCAGCACGATAGTACAGCTCGTCCGTATGAAAGTCGGAGCAACCTATCACGTGTTGGCACGATCTCTCAGGTATAACGTCATCGTCATCGGACGACAACGTTTCCTTCTGAGGATGAATCGCCTTCTTTGGCTTTCAAAGGTTACGCGTCTCGAAACGCGCCTTTGTGGGCGTGAATCTTCGACGAGCTTCTGGACTTCGATGTGCAAATTGGCACGCGCAGTAGCCTTGAACTCCTTGTCATGCTGAGAGTGATAGCGACCCCCAGCATGTTGAGTCGTTCGGGGCTCTCTCATCGGGCCCAAACGATCTTGAATTGGAGCTTTGCCTCTTTCATCGGGGATTGGACCGAGGCGTTCCAAAATTGACCTCCTTCTTCGGGATGGTTCCGCAGGATCTCCCGGAGCAATTGTAGGGATCATCGGCGATTTGAGTTGGCTCGCCGGAGATTTAACCTGCTTCGAAGGCTGTAAAGATTGTGCCTTAACCTGAATCGCCGTTTCAGATTTCGGCCTCCATACTTGGCGGGTTGGGGGCGGTTTCTTTACCACCTCCTTCTGCAGCCTTCTACGGGCTTCTTCAATTTGAGCACGTGCCTGTGCTGATAGTGCGCGGCGCTTGCGAATGCGCTCCTCCAGCGTTGATCGGTTCCGTTTGACGCGGATCCATTCGTCCGTCGGCGGCTTAGAGGAGTTACCATTCATCGGTTGTTGAGGCCGTTTACCTCTTCTGTTCTTCAGATCCGCCTTGTAGCGAACTCCGTCAACAGATTCCATGGCCTTTGCGAATTGTTTCACAAGGCGTTGCCGTTGCCTTTGGCGGGCTCTCTTCGAGAGAGTCACTACGCCCCCTGCGGCAGAAGGGTTGGCCAGAGTAGATCCGACCTGGTTGGAAATTGGAGGGATCTCACCCAATGCGACTTCGGCATTCAGCGGGGCGAGATCTTCGTTGGTGTCTTCAACATCTTCGTACCAACGAATTTTTCTCCTGGGGGAGAACTTCTTGGACTTGCGAGGGGAGGTAGATCCGGACGAGGATGACAGATACTCCTCGAACTTTTGTTGGTCGAATTCGTACTCGACCTCCTCCTCGACCGGGATCAGGATCCGCGGCTGCGACGCAACGATCTCGTCGGCGAGATCGGTGGCTCCCACTGTGGTCGCCAGATTGTTCGCGGGAAAAATTATGTCTTTCTTCATTGATGTCATTGCACACTCTTATAATAGTTTATCGATTACAAAAATCCAGTCTTTTTATAAGAGCCGGTTACAATAAAAATCGAAATACGAAAAAGAAAGATTACAATTTGTTTCCTTGTTTGTCGAACGAATCGCGAGCTCCTGTTTTACGGTCACTCGCTTTGTGTGGGTTCTTTGCCTACGCCGTGGTTGTTTGCCGTGGACCACCGCATGATCTCGATCCGGGCAGATCTACGCAGTATAACGGGTATTATTCCACCAAGGGAGATAATAGCCGGGAGGGATTGTTTCACCAAGGAAACAACCGCTCAATCTCGGGATCTAAGAACCAAGCTTAGATCCGGAGTATAGCAACGCAGATCTCCCGATCCGGTCCTCTCGAACTCCTGCCTTATTTGGCGTTGTCAATCGCCGAGCACCAGATCCGGATGAACAAGTCTTGAAGTCTCCAAAGATTGAATCTTTTCTAAGTTTTGAATCTCCAATCCAGCAGGGCTTCGCCTCCTCCAAAAATCCAACCTTTTTAAATGAAGAACCAAGTCCCCTATTTATAACCTCTCCTCACTGTGCCCATGCACGTGTACACAAGAGAGAGGGGGGGGAACATGGTCGGCCACCTTGGGGTGGCTCGGCTACCGAGCCACCCCGGGTTGGCTCGGTTTAGGCCGAGTCCCCGGGTGTGTTCTGTTTTGTTGTTTTCCGGTGTTTTCCGTCTTTCGGTTTTCATTCGTGTCCGCGATTTGATTCGCTGTTTGATTTGGACTCCGATTCGGTTGTGTGGTTGACTTGTTCGGATTCGATTCGTTTTGATCCGATTCTTGATTTGGCAGTAAACCCACTTCTAAGTTCGAGTTCGAAATTGATCTTGATTCGATCGTTACATCACCGAGTTCGCTCTTGTTTAGATGACTCGGCGATTCCCCGAAACGTTGGTTTGATTCCGCGTGCGAGTGGATGCATTCCAATGCTTGGGTGCGATTTGTTGGCTTTGTCGCCTTGTTAACCTGCTCCGTTGCGTATGGCTTGGCTTCGGCGTTGACGAGCTAACGGTCTTGTTTGGATACGTCGCCCGATGGTCCGTTTGTCGAATTGACGTCATCGAGCTGTGCTAAGGGACCCGTAGGCAATTTTATACGCCTACAGTTATACACAATTTAAGGAATCATATGGTGCCCAAGTGGGAGATTGTTAGATTTAATCTAATAAATCTATTTGTGGGCACATATGATTAATCAATGTGTATTGATATCTTTTTAGGATAACCCACTAAAGTGATCAATTAAGTTGGATTAATGGGTATTTAAATAAATTATAGGATTATATGTGCAGATACCAGGTTGTAATTATGATTTGTTGAGGGGCCAAATTACAAAAGTACAACACCTATAAATAAGGGGTTATGGTCCCTAACCTAGGGTTACATTCTCTAATTCTCTTCACCCCCATCTAAGAGAGAAATTCGGCTATAGAGAAACCCTAAGGTTAGAAGATCATCAAAACCCAAATCAAGATTTCTTCTATGGATTCAGGTATAAGCTTCCGCTCTCTTTTAGTTCTTGGTAATCTCTTTGAATTAATCATGGCTTTATGATTTAGATCTCAAGTTTAAGATCTTAACACAGACTTATTTCTCTATTTAAGAGGAAGGATTGTAACCCACATTGTAATAAATCACTTTTATTAATGAAATTCTCTTTTATATTACTTTGTTGATTTGAAGTTCTTTGTGGATATGGAATATGTTCTTTATGGATTCAAAGAGCACCTCTTAGTTGATTCTAAGGTTTATCACTACTGTGCTGTGTTAATTGATATCAGAGCCATTTTTCTTGATCTGATGGTAGTCGATGGAGACCTTAATATGCTAATTCATATTAAGACTCACATGGACTGACTTTCATTGGCTGTGGAGCATCTGAATCTAGGGCAAGTTCGAGATCACGATGATGATCATCAAAGATGTGATCCAACTCAACAGTATGAATACAACGACATAACTATGACTCTAAAGCCTCGTGCCGAAATCATGGTCGTAGTGACTACTCAAGATTGGATATCTATGATACTAAAAACATGAGAATTAATTTACCATCTAATAATGGGAATTTGGCGTAGATGACTTTCTTGATTGAGTTGATGAGGTGGAAGATTTTTTAGGTACTTAGGAATTTTATAAGATCAGAAGGTTAAGTGAATAGCCTATCGATTTATAGGTAAATCATCTTTTTGATGGCGGTCATTATGTGAGGAATGCACCCGTCAACGGAAGCAAAAAAATTGATCGTGCGCGAAGATAAAATAATCATTTAAAGCTTGTTCTCTTCCTACCTATTATTATATATTCAATCAATACCTGAGTTCACACAATAACTATCATCATGGAAGGATTTAAAAACTCCAATTTGCTCTTAAGTAAGACACTGAAGTTGTGAAGAGCACCAAAGAGATATCAAAGAAAAAAAAGAATAACCTCAAAAGCACAAGATCTTACGTATGAGATGCACCTTGATGTAAGAGACTTGTAATATTATCATTGATAGTAGCAATAGCGAGAATCTTGTCTATCGGCATATGATGGAGAAGTTAGGTTTGAAGACAGAGAAACATCACATGCCCTACAAGATCAACTGGATGTGCAATGGCAATTATGCGCATATCGACAATGTGTGTAAGGTGCCTTCTTTCGTAGGTTGCAATTATGTTGATGAGGTGCTATGTGATGTGGTCGACGTGGATGCTTGAGACCATCATAGTTTGATGTTGGTGTTATCCACAGGCGAAGAGATAATGCTTATATCTTCAAGAAGGATGGATGTCAAATTGTACTCGTACCTCTTACATGAAAAGAGTAGCCCATGATAGAGACTAACAATTAGAATAAATTTTAAGTTGTAGACAATGAGACTTTTAGTAAAGACTTGAAGCAATTTGAAGAGGTCTATATCTTAGTTGTGACTGGGAAAGAAAAACATGCTCTTACCGAGATTCCTCCTGAGTTGCAAGACCTTGCTACAACTTAGGTTACTGATGTTGATGGTGATATGATAGTTAAAATGGCTATCATGCAGAATATTCTTAAAGAGATCGTCAGTGATATGAAACATGTTGATGTTATCCTAATGGAGGAAAAGAATATAATAGTGAGCGAGTTGATTGATGATATGTGTAGCTTGCTTGGTAGTGAGTCCAACGCAAAGAAGATAAAAGAATTAGGAATGGAGTATATGAACAATTCTGTTAGATAGCAGGTTCCTAATATGTTTCCTAATTTGTTTTGGTAAGAAGTTATTGGGATTCCTAATCTGTTTTGGTAACATGATTCCAAATCTGTTTTGGTAACATGTTATTAGGATTCCTAATCTGTTTTGTTTTTTGTTTTAGAATTCCTAGTATGTTTATGATTTTAGGATTTCTATATATATGGAACAATTAGAAGAGAGAATTGAGAAGAAAATTGGGGATATTTGGAGCACATAAAAGAGGTATTTTCTGAGCTATTGGTTAGGATTTTGTTTGGAGAGAATTAGAGATTTGTTAGTGAGATTAATTGGTGAGTTTGAGTGATTTATAATCTTAGTTTGTACTCTTCTTCTCTATTAGTAAAAAACCATATCTCATTCTTACCCCGTGGACGTAGGCAACTTGCCGAACCACGTTAAAATTGGTTATTTGTGTTTGTGGCATTGATTTGGTTTGTTTCGCCATCTCTCGACGTTCGTTTGATTTGATTTCTCGTAGCATGTTGGTTTGATTGTTTGGCTTCCGTAGAGCTCAACAAGTGATATCAGAGCTCGGGCTACGCTTGGGCTATTTGGAGGAGTAGGTCGTTTTGGAGGCTCGCCTAGGACTTTGTTTAGTGATAAATGTGAGATCTTTTTGCTAAAGACTCTATCTTTTTCTGTTTAGGATCTATTCTTTATTTGTTTCGTATTTGTTTTGGAGCTTTGAGAAAGATTGTCAGGAAAGAAGAAGTTGTGGAGGGTACTTTCGACGTGAAGACCGTCCAAAGTTTAAATATCCACTCTATGAAGATAAATATAGAGAAGTTTAATGACACAAATAATTTTGGTCTTTAGAGATGTGAAGTCTTGGATGCGCTCAATACGTAAAATTTGGAAGATACTTTGAAGTAGGACGGGTAACAGGACGATATTGAGGAGAAGGTTTGGAAAAAGATGAATAGAACGGCGTGTGGTATGATTAGATCTTGTTTCACTCAAGATTTAAAATATGATGTGATCAATGAGACTTTGGCTAAGAAGATTTGGAAGATCCTAAAGGGCAAATATTTGACCAAGTGTATAGAGAACCACTTGCATTTGAAAAGGAGACTGTATCGCTTCCAATTGAAGAAGGGAACCTCTATTAGTGATCACATGAACCACTACACGAAACTTCTTACGGATTTGGCGAATGTAGATGTGATGATTAAAGATGAGGACAAGACGTTGTTATTATTGAGTTCCTTGCCTGACGAGGAATATGAGACTTTCGTTCTTACTCTTATTAATGGGAAGACATCTCTTTTTTATAGTAAGGTCACCGCTACACTTGTAAATTATCAGCTTCGAAAGAAGGATAAGGAGACTTCAGTTGAGCCGGTAGCGGGGGCATTGATCGTAAGAGCAAAAAGTCCAAACTGTGGTAGGAGGTCACAATCTAGAGGGGGACATCTTGAAGTTCGTAGGAATCAGTGTGCTTTTTGTAAAGCGTATGGACATTGGAAAGCATAATGCCCAAAGTTGGTTGATCGAGCCGGAAAGAATAAGGGGAAAGCTATTCAAGCTTCAGAGACGAATGTTGTCAAGGCTAGTGGCAATAATTCAGATTCGAATTCTTCGGGCTACTCGTTATATACACTACCATCAGTTTGTGTTACCGACTTTACAGAGTGAATGTTGGATTCAGATGCTTCTTATCATATTTACCCTAGGAGGGATTGGTTCTCCAGCTTTCATGAGTTGGAAAAAGGGGAGGTCGTGCTCATGGGTAATGATCATGAATATCCTATTGGTGGTATCGGTACCGTTCGGATTAGGATGAGTGACGGAGTGATTCGGGAGTTGGTTGGAGTGAGGTTCTTTCCCCAGTTGAAGAAGAATATCATTTCACTTGGAGTTTTGAAAGTAGCAGGCTATAAGGTGACCTTGGTCGATTCACGTTTGAAGGTCATATTAGGATCCATGATTGTGATGAAGGGAGTCAGGAGGAATAATTTGTATTATTTGATTGGGAGAACGGTGTTTGATAAAGAGCTGACGACTTCTTTGGATTTGGCTAGACTATGGTATTTGTTGAGGCTGAGTTATTTGATTGGTTATATTATGCATAGTTTGTTGAGGAGTGCTTTGACCTTCAGATTGAAGTCCTTTGAGCACATTGGTATGAGCAAGAAGACCAAGGTGGAGTTTAACACTTCTATCCATCGATCGAAGGGTCTTTTAGGTGGTGTTCAGTCAGGCATTTGGGGGCCTTCCAAGAAGGCATCATTAGGAGGTAATCAGTATTTGATTTTCGTAGTTGGGGATTGTTCTAGGCATTGGTGTGTTGCAACCAGGTCCCGTTGGTATGAAGTCCTAGAAGTCAATAATAATTGGAAAAAGTGTATTAGCAGAAAGGTAACCTGTCGTTCTAGCTTTGGTAGGGGTTCTTTCTTATATTTGTGCCAAACTCATGACAGTTTGAGATACTTTATTGATGTGGATACATTAGGGCGACGAGATGAGATGACAGTTTTAATGGGTTATTCCTTACTGGAGGGGGATCAGCGTTGGTTGTCGAGCAATTGTTTTGGTTTTGGAGCTTCAACGTATTTGGGTCATCTTGGTCATAGGTTACCGATGGCTGCGTGTGGAGATTTTGAATCTAGTGGAGCTACTTCAGATTTTAGCTTGCGTCCGATATTTGGTTGCCCAGTATTTGGTCACATCGAGTATGTGAGATTTGATCCGATTACACGTTTGGGATTCAGAGGTTCGTTTGATTATCAGTTAGGAGCTTCTGATTTGGTTCTGAGCAGGTATGTCACGTTTGACTCTCGACAGGTGGAGAGCGTTGATCAGATCATTGGGATATCGCAGTGGGTGAAGGGTGATGCTACTTCACATTGAGTGGAGATTACTTTACATACTCCAGATCATACTATATCGTTTAGGATTTTAGCTAAGGTTATACAGTTTGGAGATCATATGGATTTGGATGCATGAGTTGGTTTTAGATTTGAGTGCAGCTGGTGGACATGTTTTAGATACGGCCATTGGTTCACCTCAGATAGAGGTGTTTGATTTGTTTTATTTTGAGGCCATTGGGAGCGCTATCAGTTGCAGATCTGTTGGTGATATTGGTGAAGAGTTGTAAATTTTTCTATTTGATTAAGGGGCTTTAGAGGTCGTTTGGATGAACTACGTGGAGGCTTGATTCCTTAGGCAAGAGGATACGTATGCAGTTATTTATGATGCAACCGGTTTGGTGAGTTGATACCAACATTTGTAGTTTGTTCGTATTCTCGTTTGGTTTCTCGACTTGTTGTGAATTGAGCCCATTGTCGTGGATTTGTTCCACTTCGTACTGGATGTAACAAGTGAGACGTTTGGTTGGTATTGGTGTAGGCTCAGTTTTGGAAAAACTTCACCGAGGTGAAGAATTGTTGGATAACAGGTTCCTAATATGTTTTCTAATTTGTTTTGGTAACAGATTATTAAGATTCCTAATCTGTTTTGGTAACATGATTCCAAATCTGTTTTGGTAACAGGTTATTAGGATTCCTAATCTATTTTTTTTTGTTTTAGATTTCCTAGTATGTTTATGATTTTAGGATTTCTATATATATATGGAATAATTGGAAGAGAGAATTGAGAAGAAAATTGGGGATATTTAGAGCATAGAAAAGTTGTATTTTCTGAGCTATTGGTTAGGGTTTTGTTTGGAGAGAATTAGAGATTTTTTGGTGAGATTAATTGGTGAGTTTGAGTGATTTATAATCTTAGTTTGTACTCTTCTTCTCTATTAGTAAATAACTCTATCACTTTCTTTCCCCATGGATGTAGGCATTGCTGAACCATGTTAAAATTGGTTGTTTGTGTTTGTGGCATTGATTTGATTCGTTCGGCCTTCTCTCGACGTTCGTTTGATTTGATTTCTCGTAGCACTTTAGTTTGGTTGTTTGGCTTCCGCAGCGCTCAACAAATTCTTCATTGGAAGCAATGATTGTCTACAATTTCAACAATATTAAGATGATACTTTTGGCAGTAGAATACGGGAAGCAACAAGAAAAATAGTTAGAAGAGTTTTTCACGTCAACTACATAGTCATGTTCCATTAGTCATTCCGTCAGTCACATACATATGCTATCAAAGAGATTTATTCAATTCTTTGATTCAGGAGAAGCCCTAGTCAAGGAGGTAAAATAATAGATGGAGAAAATAAATGCTAAGTACAAGACAGATGATGATCAATGTAGGAAAAGAAAATTGTTTAATGAGGAAGCTACTATTCAATCAAATTTAAGGTTGGGGTCGAGCTTCTTTCAACAATAGGAGACTGACGTAGTGAGCATAATGAACAAATTCATGAAGGAGGGGGACTATCACGAACTAAATATAGATACATACACATTATTAACTTGCACACAAAGAAGTGACCATATCTCATAATCCAAAAGACAAATTCTGACATATTATATATGAAAATCATCTATTTCAACAAGATGAAGTCAATCTAGACTCCTAGAATCCTATCAACAGTATCCAATTTAGACTAAAATTTAAAAATAGTTAGCTTTGAGTTTATCTCTCTTTTATATACAAAGAGAAATTAGTGGAATTCCAAAAGTCACAAACAATTGACATGTGTCATATTATAAAGACACAAAGGTGCAAAAATTGGCTCGTGGCGAAGAAATTATGGTATGTTTAGAATAAGATGTTTATTTCTTTTTGTTAATGACAAAGGGGGAGAATGGTATTAGTTATGCTATATATATGTATTGTAGACTCTAATATGCTTTTATGCATGAGGAGTAAGTATATTTGTTCCTAAATATTTAATTCTTTTAGAATACACTTACACTTGCATAAATTGTTTATCATCATCAAAAAGGGGGAGAATGTTGGATATCATGCCCCCAAGATATAATTTTGATGATAACAATTTATTCATTATGTGTATCACTATGAATTTGAATTTCAGACTTTCTGTCATTTACAGAGTAGTTGACTAATGACCAGTGTAGTCGACTACTAAGAAAAATATTGATTCAACAGAGTCTGTTTTAACTCAGTGTAGTCGACTACAACAACTACTAGTCAACTACAATGACAGTTTTCTGACATTTTAAATTTTAAATTACTGACTGTTTAAAGTCGTTTTGATCCGTTAATTGACTTTGAAAACTTGGCTTTTCAAGGGCTTTAAATAGATTACAAGTTCAGAAACTTGGTTAGCTAATTCCTATCCATAAGATTTAATTTTTTTGCATTCTCAAGAGTTTAAAACTTTCTGATTTTCACTAAGTATTGAGGAAAGTATTCTCTGAGTTAGCCTTTGATCCTCATTCAATATACAACATACTTAGGCAATTTTCAGAGATTAAAAACATTTCTAAGCCACTGCTACACATCACTACACAAGCAAGGCTTATAGGAATTATATTGTTGATTCAAAAAAAGTTCTCTCGGGTGTGAGAGGTGTGATCTCTTGGTGAAGAGATTGTGTGTAATTTACATGGTCTTACAAATTGGTCATGTTTGCTATTTGATTTTATAAGTTTTTCAAAATCATAGTGGAACTCTCAAGCGGAATTTGTTTGGGGGCTGGATGTAAACCGGGGAGGTGGAACTAGTATAAAATAATGTGTTTGTGATTGTGATTTTCTATGATTTTGCTATCTTCATTGTAATTTATAATCTATTTTGCATAATTTTTTAAAAGGAACACTATTTACACCACCTCTAGTGTTTTACTGAGCATTGTAACATATCCTACATTTAAAAATTGAGATGACATCATTCTTCAAAGTGATTGACTCAGTGAGCGTCTCAGATTCATCGCAACCCGTTCAAAGCCAGATGTGTTTGGGCTCTACTTGGCGCGATGGTATGCTTGTTGAGTGGGAGCTAGATAAGCCTAAGCATGCTGGTCTCACTGAGTAGGTCAAAATTTGCACGATGTACAGATGAACAAATACTCTCCAGTGTAGCGTTACTCCATCGTGGCATGTAATCCTACCACATCTGCTAGGCGACTTATATGATTTTATGGATCCCTTCTTCGCTACCATGAGAAGCTAAAATTTTATAGAGTATATAATTTGTTTTACTTATACCCTTAGTGATATTCGACTATGTTGTGAAGGTTTAGGAGTAGTGTTGCAACTTTGACTCCTCACTTACGGCCATATTGATATATTTGGCCTAGAGGATAGTGATTGGGAAATCAGTTGTTCTTAGTCTGAATCAATAGTAGTGCAAGAGGAAGATGAGTAACATATCTACTTCGGTAATGAGTCTACATCCGAAGCTTTATTTTTTATGAAGTTGTAGATCTCACTAATATAGTTCTGCAGTAATCGAGTATGCTTCTCCTAAGATGGATTAGAAGGTACTCGGACTAGAGGTGTGTTTGCAGTTTGATGTTGGGCACACGAGACTTTGACTATACTTTTCTTTTCTTAAAGGGCTTGATGTCTATATTCTCACTCTTTAAAAGAGTTTGTATTATAGAGCTTGCCAATTACAGATTGTCTCGATGGTTGCCATCAATTGTGTGGACATTGTGATCGATTCAAAGCGTTGCATCCACTTTTTGGTCGAGTGCGAGTATGTTGGATTTTGGCAATCTAAAGAGGCTGCTGTAGGCGTCTAAAAATGTCTATAGATATGAATATCCCTATCTAAGTCAGAGGAGATCATTCAAATCCAAAAGAAGCAAATGAACATGTGAAACAATATAGAAGAACAATATGAACACCCGCGACAAGGAACACTGACGCGCATAGTCACGGCAGTGAAAGGTGTTGTACATATAAACAGAGTGACGTGCCTATGGGAAGTTGTAGATATCTTTGTTAGCTTTCCAACGCATCTTGGATCACCTCATTCCAACATCGGACGAGGAAGTTAGAGCCAAATTACCCAAGACAGTGCAAACTGCCTCGGAGGTGCGCGTCAGCGTCGACTGCCGCGGTAATAGCGCGGCAGTACAAGGTGACGCGCAAGAAAACAGAGTGACACACCAATGGGAAGTTGTAGATCTATTTGTTATCTTTCCAACGCATCTTGGATGACCTCATTCCGACATCGGACGAGGAAGTTAGAGCCAAAATACCCGAGACAGCGCGAACGGTCTCGGAGGTGCGCGACAGCGGAGACTGCCGTGGTAATGTATCGCACATTTAAGCCATGATATAATCCAAATATGAAGTATCTCAAAAGATAAAAGTTGTATATCTCTTCGTCATCTTTTCAACGCATCTTGGATCATATTATTCTGACATCGGACGAGGAAGTTAGAGCCAAAATACCCGAGACAGCGCAAACTGCCTCGGAGGTGCGCGACAGACTTCACTGTCTCGGCCATAGAGTTGGTTACAACACGTTTTTTGACGGTTTTTTTGACTTCATAACTACTTGAGATCAATTAAAAACGTGGGGAGATGGTTATAAACTGAAGGGAGACCCACTAACATGATAAAAGGATGATATTTAAGTAGTGGGACAATGGTTACAAAGAGGGGGCTGATTAGAGAGCATCCAAGGGGGGCTGATTAGAGAGCATCTAAGGGGGCTGATCGGAAGGCAGATTGGGGCAGAAGAGACTTGAAATTTTGTTGATTTTGAAGAAGAGAGAGAGAGAGTTTTCATTCTTCACAAACATCATCAAGAAGCTTTTGGCGATTCCTAGAGATCTAAGCTCTGACTTGATCTTTAGAAGAGTGAACATCTTACATCGATAAGATATTCGCTTCAAATTCTTACTTCGATAAACGAAGGAAGAATTCCCAAAACCTTCACGATTCAACCAGAATCTGTGATTCGGTGGTCCACGGGCTAACGCACCCCGGCACAGGCAAAGATCCCACGCAAGCAGCAATCCAAACAACGTTCCTGCGTTTGTTTCTAAAAAGTTGTAATTTTTCTTTTGTTGTGTAAAAGAAGTCTTATAAAAAAGCTATTTTTTTTTGAATTTGTTGTAATCGACCGAAGATATAATGAATTCCACAGCGAAACCAACTTTTGACGAAAACAAACTGGCGACCACAGTGGGAGCCAACGGTCTCGCTGCCGAGACCGTCGTGTCGCAGCCGATCAAGATTCCAGTTGAATCCACAGTTGAGTATGAGTTCGACCAAACCAAGTTTGAGGAATATCTCTCATCATCCTCTTCAAGATCTTCATTGTCTCGTAAATACAAGAGGATCTTACCATTGAAGAAGGCTTACACGCCAAAGAAGGCTAAAAATAAAGACTCTCGCCCAATCGTTGTTGAGGCCTTACCTCGCAACATTATCCCGGCAATCCCCAAAGCCGGAAGTTCTGCTCACGATGATTTCTCCTCAATTGAGAAATCATTCGATCGAAGTTTGCCAACTCTGACGAAGAGGGCTCGTCAGAGACAACGCCAACACCTCGCTCGTCAAATGGCTAAGGCCTTGGAACAAACCGACGGGGTTCGCCGCTACGCGGACTTAGAGTCGAGGAAGCATCAAATGGTTCAGTCGCCCCAACGACAAACCACTCACATCTTTGCTAAACTTACGTCGAAGGAATGGACTCTTGTCAAAAGGGCTCGTTCGACCCTCAAAGAACGTATACAAAAGCGTCGTGCAAATGCTGCTCATGCCCGTGCTCTCTCACAACAAAGACGAGAAACGAAGAAAGAAACGGTGGCTAAAGAACCACCAAAATTCTGCAAAGTTTGGATTCCAAAATCTGAAGTTGTACAAAACCAGCATTCGGAGCCCGTTAAGATTTCATACCCACAAGGGGGTGGTTCTAAACGTGTGACTCCCGACATAACCTTGGATCGTTCAAAGATAATAATAAGTTGTCCTGAGAATGCCAACAAGGTTTTACATCCTCAGAAGAAGACATGTTTGTCAAAAGACATCGTTATACCTGGGGGGTCATACCAACAGATGATAAGATTTTCTGGCAATCATACCGATGAATCATACTATCAAGCTGGGGGTGTGAACAAAACTCGAAAGAGAATTATCCGAGAAATGAGCTCTCATTGTTCCTGTGCGCGACTCATTAGAGCAGTACTATCAGAATGTGGCTGTTTCAAACGAGGAGTCATCCTGCAAAGAGCCTCAGTGCTCCCGAAACTTTTCACCAAAATGTCGAAGTCCAAACCGAGACATTTCCGCAAGAGAAGATCAGGTGTCCAAGATGATGAATTCCCTGAAATCACCATCAACATGGCTGATAAAGGAAAATCTAAGCGACATTCAAGTGAATCAAATCCCGACTTTTCCCCGAGAGGAAAAGTCAATTCAAGAATTGCTCAACAGATGTCCCGACTCCAGTTAGGAGCCATCAGACGTAGAGACTACAAGAGAATGCATGAAGGAATGTCATCAGAGGATGAGCTCTCGGACACTTGTTCTGCGATCGCTTCGGATGATACAGTATCTAGCACAGGGCAAACCAGAGAAGTACTCACAATCACCTCTGATCAGTTCACTCAAATACTTCAAGAGGCTCTAGCCAAGCAACATGAAGAAATTAGAGCTGAAATGAAGATGGAGATGGAATTGGCTATCTAACAAATAAGAGAGTTGCTAGCTCAACGGCCTCAACCTCCTGAGTCCAATCAGCGAGCTGAATCCAGGCGTCACACTCAGAATGTTGTAGATGACAGTGATCCAGAAGTGGATGAAGTCATTATGACTGATACACCTCCCAATAGCAATAACGCTGGGGGTGGTTTAATGGATCCTCCCAATAATGATATTGGGGGTGGTTCAATAACACCTCTTACAGGGGGTGGTCCAACTCATTCTCCTCAACGTCTTTCGAATGAAGACATAGACGATGACAAGAAAATGAAAGAGCTTGAAAACAAAGTCAACGCTTTGATGACGACTCAAGAAGTGAAAAAGACGGGTATTCCATGTCCCTATCCAAAAGAATAGGATTTAATTCCATACCCGGCAAAGTTCAATCTGATTGACTTCACACCGTTCGAAGGAAAGAGCTCGCCTACTCAGCACTTGATTTATTTCAAGTCTCATTTGGGCATGATATCTGGAAACGAGGCTTTAATGGTCCGGTCATTCGTTGGCACCCTTCGTGGTCCCGCCTTCGATTGGTATCGACGTCTCAAGCCAGGGAGCATCAATTGCTGGGATGATATAGAAAGTTTGTTCCTTAGCAATTTTTTCGATGATGACACCGAAGTGTCAATCGGAACCCTTCTGGATGAGAAACAAAAAGACGGAGAGCCGGTTGATAATTTTATCAAGCGCTTCCGCAACAAGGCAATGAATTGCAGAGATCCTGTTACAGAGGAGTTCATCCTGCAAACATGTCACAATAATCTCTCTATCGATGTCCTGGAAGCCCTGGGGGTCGTACCATCCAAAACTTAGAAAGATTTAAAAATACGTGGCGAACAAGCTGAACACTTTCTTAAAAGAAAGAAAGTTGAGAGAAATCAACCGGCGATATCTACAACCGCTGTGAATGCAACTCTCGATCCGAAGTTCCAAAAGGAGTATTCTTTTGAAGATGATGAAGCTCCAGCCATCTTGAAATACATCATCGTCAATGATAAAATCGAGCTGCCACCTATTAATTAAAGATCAGGAGGGCGCTAAAAGGACTATGGATCCAAACTACTGTGTATACCACAGAAGGGTTCTTCATCCCACCAAGATTTGCTTTGGACTAAAAAATAATATCCAAGATCTAATTGACTCCGGCGTCATAACGGCGAAACAAGCCAAATGAAGACGACAATACTCCGAAAAGTATACGAGTATAAACTGCTTCTCCATGTAACTCCAAAAGGTATACGAGTATAAACTGTTTCCCGAACCTCCGATCGATATAAGAAGTTGAAAATTGCTTCCAAATGTGATGAGACTCAGGTTCACCTGAAAGCTGGGGGTGGATATGAGGTTATCATGGCTGAATACGAAGACAGGAATCAAGACCTGATTCTATATCAAGAACAGCAACGTTACTCACAAATGAAAAAATTCCTGAAAAAGTACTATTCCTAGTACATTCAGGGTAACCTTACTACAGTTAGGACCATAACCAAAATCTCCTTTCGATTTACATTGCGAACGAAAGGCTCATTTTTGAGTTGAATAATTAAACCTTATGACAGTTAGGATTAATCAAACCAATCTAGATTCTCTAAATGGGGATCCCACTTCGAGTTTCCTTTGTACTAAGAGATAGAATATAAAATTCTTCCTCTCCGATTTTGGGTTCATCTCTACTAACAAACAAGAGACCAGGAGATAGAATATAAAATTCTTCCTCTTCATCATTGGGTTTATCTCTACCAACAAACAAGAGACCAGGAGATAGAATATAAAATTCTTCCTCTCCAGGATCGGTTTAATCTCTACCAACAAAAAAGAGACTTCCTCTCTAATTTCGGGTTAATCTCCACCAACAAAAAGAGACAAGGAGATAGAATATAAAATTCTTCCTCTCCATCTTCGCCGGGTGGTACGTTCCCGTATAAACGATAAAGCCTATGTATTCAACATCATAGCACCAAGTCTAAGAGAGTTTATTCTTTTAGCACAACGTTATATGTAGAACGGACTTAAACAATCTGCATGCTAGTCCGACTCAAACGGTAGTCGGTAAAGGCTAACCAAACCCGTTGATGGCTAAGAATTTGCCAAAAATTCTATAAATGTGAGAGTCATCGATGCACCAGCTCCATTAGTTGGTCTCATGGCTTGAGGATCCAATAACTTCAGAATAAGATTCGTACATACAGATGAATCAGCTTTAATAGTTGGTCCTGCAGCTCCGACATTTAGGACCGCTATGCTCCAACGCCTTAAGAGCTTAAACTGTGTAGACTTCAGTAAACGCACGAGGATAAACTGTGTTAACGCTTGTCAACGCGTCAATGATTTTTGCCAAAAAAAAGGCTAAAAAAAGTCCAATGGATGGTCTCAGGGGATTCAATTGCGATCCAAATATGAATTCTCGATGAAGACAATCAGTTCAACATCAGTTCAACGACAAGAGCTAATTCACAAATCAAAACATCAGTTTCAGTTCAAGATTTCGACAACGGTCAAGCGATAAACGTAGTACCGGAAGAATTTTAGCTATTCTACAAAGCACTGAGTAGACTAAAAGATGAAGAAGTCAAGAGTTGAAGATGTTCGTAGGTCCTTCAACAAGATCTCCTCAACTAAGCACTGAAGAGATTGCAAGTAAAACCTATCTTATCCAAAGTGTCCCAGACTCTTCTATAAAAGAATAAGTCTGAGATACTTTGGAGGGGGTATCTGTAGGCGTCTAAAAATGTCTATAGATATGAATATCCCTATCTAAGTCAGAGGAGATCATTCAAAGCCAAAAGAAGCAAATGAACATGTGAAACAATATAGAACAACAATATGAACACCTGCGATAAGGAACACTGACGCGCATAGTCGCGGCAGTGAAAGGTGTTGTACATACAAACAGAGTGACACACCTATGGGAAGTTGTAGAGATCTTTGTTAGCTTTCCAACGCATCTTGGATCACCTCATTCCGACATCGGACGAGAAAGTTAGAGCCAAATTACCCAAGACAGTGCAAACTGCCTCGGAGGTGCGCGTCAGCGTCGACTGCCGCGGTAATAGCGCGGCAGTACAAGTTGACGCGCAAGAAAACAGAGTGACGCACCAATGGGAAGTTGTAGATCTCTTTGTTAGCTTTCCAACACATCTTGGATCACCTCATTCCGACATCGGACGAGGAAGTTAGAGCCAAAATACCCGAGACAGCGCGAACGGTCTCGGAGGTGCGCGACAGCGGAGACTGCCGCGGTAATGTATCGCACATTTAAGCTATGATATAATCCAAATATGAAGTATCTCAAAAGATAAAAGTTGTAGATCTCTTCGTCATCTTTTCAACGCATCTTGGATCATATTATTCCGACATCGGACGAGGAAGTTAGAGCCAAAATACCCGAGATAGCGCAAACTGCCTCGGAGGTGCGCGACAGACTTCACTGTCTCGGCCATAGAGTTAGTTACAACACGTTTTTTGACGGTTTTTTTTGACTTCATAACTACTTGAGATCAATTAAAAACGTGGAGAGATGGTTATAAACTGAAGGGAGACCCACTAACATGATAAAAGGATGATATTTAAGTAGTGGGACAATGGTTACAAAGAGGGGGCTGATTAGAGAGCATCCAAGGGGGCTGATCGGAAGGCAGATTGGGGCAGAAGAGACTTGAGCTTTTGTTGATTTTGAAGAAGAGAGAGAGAGTTTTCATTCTTCACAAACATCCTCAAGAAGCTTTTGGCGATTCCTAGAGATCTAAGCTCTGACTTGATCTTTAGAAGAGTGAACATCTTACATCGATAAGATATTCGCTTCAAATTCTTACTTCGATAAACGAAGGAAGAATTCCCAAAACCTTCACGATTCAACCAGAATCTGTGATTCGGTGGTCCACGGGCTAACGCACCCCCGGCACAGGCAAAGATCCCACGCAAGCAGCGATCCAAACAACGTTCCTGCGTTTGTTTCTAAAAAGTTATAATTTTTCTTTTGTTGTGTAAAAGAAGTCTTATAAAAAGGCTATTTTTTTTTTGAATTTGTTGTAATTGACCGAAGATATAATGAATTCCACAGCGAAACCAACTTTTGACGAAAACAGCTGCCATATATAAACATATATGGGTTGTTATATGGATGATATATTAGGATAACTATCAATTGGTTAATGTTGATATGGTGAAAGATAATT
The DNA here is from genome assembly GCA_022839385.1 of Asparagus kiusianus. Lineage (NCBI taxonomy): Eukaryota > Viridiplantae > Streptophyta > Magnoliopsida > Asparagales > Asparagaceae > Asparagus > Asparagus kiusianus. Next base: position 1,411,379 of record BQKN01066532.1, read on the forward strand.
GATAATTTATTTTTATGAATTGAGATGTGATCATTAACCAATTCATCCTACCTCTTGATTAAAACTCTCCCTATAAATAGGAATGGAGGTTTCGTCTCAAATACACACAACTTCACATACTAATATTAGCAACAGGTTCGTGGTATCGATTGGAGGTTGCTGCATACATTGTGAATAGTGTGGGGGAGTCTCATCCGTTGTAGTTCCCTCTACCGTCGGGATCTGAGCCGGTCATGAATAGCTACAGATCGGAGCACTGATTCGAGGTATATTTCTCCCCGCTCCTTTCAATATTGAGAAAATATCAAAATTTACCACAATCATAAAAAAATTACTTTGCGCTTATAGGATAAGAGAAAGAGAGGAGAAAGAGGGTACAAAGCATTCTAAATTGAAAATTGTTCATTTTTTACTGGTTGGGGGGGTTTTTTGTAATTGAATGTGTCAGTTTTAAAAGGGTATTTCAGTTACTTTACATTTTGAAATCACATCAGGGGGATTTGGTGAGAAAATTGCGAAATATTAAAGGGGTTTTGTGAGACACCCTATAGTTTATGGGGTTTTCTATGATTTTCAAAGTTTAGTGGAGTTATCTATAATATGCCCAAATATGAGGGTGGTTTTTTGTCAATTAAAATAGTAGAGAGGGGGTTTCTAAGACATCCACAATAATTGAGGGGTTCTTCTAAAATTAACCCTAAAATCATGTACGTAAAATTAGATATGTGTTAAATTATATGTTGGTAAATTAGTCTTCCTTTTAAAATATTAATGATGAATTTGTCAACTTTTTGTTATTTATTGATTTGATAACATGTAAAGATTTATCAAATTAAAAACTTTCCTATTACAAAAATATTCCATGCTATCCGAAATAAATAAATCAATTATGTATATAAATTACCCAAAATATTATCTCAATTCACCCTGCTTATCTGATATTTTCTAATAATTATATTGAAATTCTAATGAGTTCTTAAGATAACTTCAGGAATAGATATTTGCACTCTTAAGACATTTTATTTGTAAGACTTACCCATGGGATCATAGGTAAAATACTTGTTTTTAGTAATAAAGTTAGAGCTAGAATGGGGGTATTAACACTTAGCTCCTAATCATTTGGAACACATGGTATATATATGGGGGATTCCTTATTTGGATTTTTCGGCCGACGTACTAGTTTCGTTTAGTTAGGAGTTAAGTGGGAGTATTCACATTTTAGATTGTTAAGCATAGATATTGATAGTGATTCGTATCTAGGGATTAATGGTACGAGATGTGTACGGAAGGGTTTCCTTGTCTGGATTATCCCCTCTTAGAACTTTTCTCATATTATTAATTCCTAAGATACGATTGCGGAATTTCGGGGACGAAATTCTTTTAAGGGTGGAAAAATATAAAACGTCGTAAATTTAAATATTTTATGATGAATAATGATAAATATGTTATATAGTGAAAATAATATATCTTGATGTTTGAGTATGATAAGAATTGATTTGAGATCAATTCAATATATATTTGTGAAAATATGAGTACAAATGCACAAAACATGCACAAAGACCAAGAGTGAAAATCTGGGAATAATGATCAGTTATGAGTTTCTATATTTTACACACTAATATAGTCAGAATCTGGAAAAATATAAAGACTCAAGTTGTAGGTCTCTTCAACAGATTTCTAACAAATCTTAGATCACCTCATTCAGATGTCGGAGGAGAAAATTACAGCCAAAATACCGAAGATTGTTTTCTTAGTCAGACTAGGTTTCCTGGTTCGAGTCAAACAGGTTTATTTCGGGTTTGCCTCTATAACTACTTGTGTTTTTTAAGAAAATTCTTTTCTTTTATCATATCTATGAACCCTAACAGGCACCCTCTCCCCTCAAAAACCCTAGATCTTTTTCTTATGAGTTTGGAGAGCTTTGTGAAGCAAAACACTGACACGAGGGCGAGATCATCGATATATGTGTAGGCGTCAAAAAATGCTCAAAGATATCCAAATACCACTCAAAATGACATGGAAAGACAATTTACATGTCATCAAACAACACATGTTGGCGCGGCAGGACATGCTGCCGCGGCCAAGGCGCTGCAAGACATGCTGCCGCGGCAAAGGCGCGGCAGGACATAGTGCCGCGGCCAAAGCGCGGCAGCCAACAGTGCCACGGCTATTATAGAGGGGTTCTGTGGCGGTTACAAGGCAGTTATGTAATAGTTTTTGAAGTCCACGTGGCGACATATCAGAAATAGAACGTGTGCTGACATGGACAAACAGTTAAAACCACGTAAAAAGTGGTTAAAGATCGTGGGAGGACGGTTTCAAACACGATGAAAACGTGCTGGTAACCGCCTCTTTGGCCGCGGCAGCCTATACTGCCGCGCCAACAGCCGCGACAGAGACGACTGCCGCGCCAACAGCCGCGACAGAGACGACTGTCGCGCCTAAAAAGGGAACTTCTTCAACCGCGACACCTCTAGCTGCCGCGCCCAAAGGAAGAGTTGCTGATCGGTTATTTTCTTCAGTTATCGTCCAAAGAGGCTATAAATACCCCTCTAGACACGAAATAAAGGGGATTCCAACAGAGAACATAAAAAGGGGATCCCAAGAGAGCAGATTGGAGCAGAGGAGACTTAAACTTTTGGAGATTTTGAGGAAGAGAGAAATCATTTTCACCCTTTGACAAGTATCATTTGGTGATTCCTAGAGATCTAGCACAGACTTGATCTTTGGAAGAGTGAATATCTTACATCGATAGGATATTCGCTTCAAATCCATACTTCGATAAACGAAGGAAGGATATCAAAACAACCTTACGATCTTCGAATCGGTGGTCCACGAGCTAAAGCACTCTCGGCACAGGCAAAGTCCCACAAAACAGTGTTCGATAGACGAATTCTGTGTTATTTTCTTCAAGAGTTGTAATTTTTCTTATTTTCATTGTAATTTTCTGTAATCGAAAGAAGATTAATGGAATCTACGATGGAAACAACTTTTGCTGAAAACAAACTGGCGACCACAGTGGGAGCCAACGGTCTCGCTGCCGAGACCGTCGTGTCGCAGCCGATCAAGATTCCAATTGAATCCACGGTCGAGTACGAGTTTGACCAAACCAAGTTTGAGGAATATCTCTCATCGTCCTCTTCAAGATCTTCATTGTCTCGTAACTACAAGAGGATCTCATCATTGAAGAAGGCTCACACACCAAAGAAGGTTAAATGTGAAGACTCTCACCCAATTGTTGTCGAGGACTCCCCTCGCAACATTATCCTGGCGACCCTCAAAGCCGGAAGCTCTGCTCACGGTGATTTCTCCTCAATTGAGGAATCATTCAATCGAAATTTGCCGGCACTGACAAAAAGAGCTCGTCAGAGACAGCGTCAACGCCGCGCTTGCCAAATGGCTAAGGCATTGGAACAAACCGACGGGGTTCGTTATCACGCGGACCTAGAGTCGAGGAGGCATCGAGTGGTTCAGTTGTCTCAACAAACAATTACTCATGTCTCTGTTAAACTAACGACGGATGAATGGACTCTTGTCAAAAGGGTTCGTTCAACTCTCAAAGAACGTATACGAAAGCGCCGTGCAAATGCCGCTCATGCCCGTGCTCTTTTGCAACAAAGACAAGAAGAGAAGGAGGGAATGGTGTCTAAAAAATCACCAAAAACTAGCAAAGTATGGATCCCCAAATCCAAACTCATACGAACATTGGATCTGCAGAACACAACCTTTGACCGCGGCAGTCTTCACTGCCGCGGTGCTTCCTTCAACCGCGACAGCTTATACTGTCGCGGCGGCTCCTTCAACCGCGACAGTCCCCGTTGCCGCGGCACAATGTTCAACCGCGACACTAATCATTGCCGCGTCCAAAAGAAGTTTCACAAGAGTATTCCTTTGACTCCGTTGACATCCGTTCCTGGTTCATCTACTGCAATCACTTCTGATATGTTACCAGTGAATCCATGGGTCAGTCCTGACTTGTCAATGGTGGATCGCCTTGGTCTTTTACCTGATGATCGAGGTAGAATTCCAGTTAAAGAACGTTTGAGTCCGGTGAATGAACCCCAAATAGATTATTATACTGGGGGTCGTAAGTATCCTACTATCAAGTCAAAGCAATTCCAAGTTGGGAAAATTTTAATTTCCACCCGCTTGGAGACTTGTAATAAAACTCAGGAGCCCGTTAAGACTCCACACCAGCAAGGGGGTGGTTCTAAACGTATGACTCCTGACATGACCTTGGATCAATCGAATGCAACAATAAATTGTCCTGAGGATGCCAACAAGGCTTTACACCCCAAGAAGAAAACGTGTTCGTCAAAAGACATCGTTATACCTGGGGGATCATACCAACAGACAATAGGATTTTCCGGCAATCATACCGATGAATCATACTATCAAGCTGGGGGTATGAACAAAACTCGAAAGAGAATTATTCGAGAAATAAGCTCTCGTTGTTCCTGTGCACGTCTTATTGGAGCAGCACTATCAGAATGTGGCTGTTTCAAACGAGGAATCATCCCACAAAGAACCTCAGCGTTCCCGAAACTTTTCACCAAAATGTTGAAGTCCAAACCGAGACATTTCCATAAGAGAAGATCAGCTGTCCAAAATGACGAATTCCCTGAAGTCACCATCAACATGGCTGATAAAGGAAAATCTAAGCGGCATTCAAGTGAATCAAATCCCGACTTTTCACCGAGAAGAAAAGTCAACTCAAGTATTGCTCAACGGATGTCTCGACTCCAGTCAAGAGTCAGCATACGTAGGGACTACAAGGGAATACATGAAGGAATGTCCTCGGAGGATGAGCTCTCAGACACTTGTTCTGCAATCGCTTCGGATGATACAATATCTAGCACAGGACAAATCAGAGAAGTGTTCACAATCACTGCTGATCAATTTGCTCAAATACTTCAGGAAGCTCTAGCCAAACAACGTGAAGAAATTAGAGCTGAAATGAAGACAGAGATGGAGTCGGCTATCCAACAAATGAAAGAATTGTTAGCTCAACGACCTCAACCTCTTAAGTCCAACCAACGAACTGAATCCAGCCGTCATGCTCAAAATGTCATAGACGACAGTGATCCAGAAGTTGATGAAGTCATCTTGGCTGATACACCTCCCGATAGCAATAACACTGGGGGTGGTTTAACGGATTCTCCCAGCAATGACATTGGGGGTGGTTCAATGGCGCCTCTTACAGGGTGTGATCAGACTCATTCTCCTCAATGTCCTTCGAATGAAGATGATGATGAGAGAATGAAGGAGCTTGAAAACAAAGTCAATACTTTGATGACAGCTCAAGACGTGAAGAAGACGGGTATTCCTTGTCCCTATCCAAGAGAATGGGATTCAATTCCATACCCGACAAAATTCCATCTGATTAACTTCACACCGTTCGATGGAAAGGGCTCACCTGTTCAGCACTTGATTTACTTCAAGTCTCATTTGGGCATGATATCTGGAAACGATGCTTTAATGGTTCGGTCATTCGTTGGCACCCTTCGTGGTCCTGCCTTCGATTGGTATCGACGCCTCAAACCAGGGAGCATCAACTGCTGGGATGACATGGAAAGTTTGTTCCTCAGCAATTTCTTCGATGATGATACCGAAGTGTCAATCGGAACCCTTTTGGATGAAAAGCAAAATGACGGAGAGTTGGTCGATAATTTTATCAAACGCTTCCGTAACAAGGCAATGAATTGCAGAGATCCTATCACAGAGGAGTTTATCCTGCAGACATGCCATAACAATCTTTCCATCGATGTCTTGGAAGTTCTGGGAGTCGTGCCTTCGACCACTTGGAGAGAATTAAAACTACGTGGCGAACAAGCTGAACACTTGCTTAAACGAAAGAAAGTTGAAAGAAATCAACCAGCGATATCTACAATCGCTGAGAATGCGACTCCCGATCTGAGATTCCAAAAGGAGTATTCCTTCGAAGATGATGAAGCTCCAACCATTTTGAAATACCTCCTGGCCAACGACAAAATCGAGCTGCCACCTATTAAAGATCAGGAGGGGGCTAAGATGATCACAGATCCAAACTACTGTGCATACCACAGAAGGGTTCTTCATCCCACCGAGATTTGCTTTGGACTCAAGAACAAGATCCAAGCCTTAATTGACTCTGGTGTCATAACGGCGAAACAAGCCAAATAAAGAAGACATATACTCCATTGGGTACACGAGTATAAACTGTTTCCCCTAACTCCAGTGGGTGCACGAGTATAAACTGTTTCCCATGCACTCCAAAGAGTATACGAGTATAAACTGCTTCTCGGTCATCCAACTAAATACAATGTTAAACCCGGCCTCACAAAGGAAGCTGGGGGTGGATGATTTATGTAATGGAAAGTTCCTAGAGAATCTTGTATTCTTAAGGATAACCCAAACATGCGACTGAGGATAACGTATTCCTCATTATACCTAGTTTTGCAAAGAAAGCTGGGGGTCGATAATTCATATGACGGGAAGTTCCCGGAAGAATGTTAAGCATAATATTCTTAGGGATAACCCGATTATTATGAATAAAATGATAAACACTTAACTTCTCTTATGATTTCCGAACATTCTTTTGCTGAGATGAGATTCGATCACTTCATTAGATCGATTTGCCCTCACAAAACTCTCATTGGTGTGTGACGACTCATAGTCTCCCACCACAGAATCCCCCACCGATCAGATTAATTGAAGGTGGGGCCACCAAAATTTTTTCCATTCAAACTTCCGCTATATTCATGCACTCAACACTTTCATGGTTAGAGTCCGGATATAATGCTTAGAATTTTGATCGGTCGATCCTTGACGAATTGTCAAACCCCTTCGTGTTAAGTCTTTATCACTTGACACCGAAAAATCCACCGAGTGATTGGTACGAGTCAGCACTCCCACTGTGATTTGATCGAGTTCACACTCCCGTTATGATTTGTACTCCCACTGCTCCCATTTGGTCAAACCTTTAAATAGTTAGGACCAAAGCCAAAATCCCCTCTCGATTCGTTCCATGAACGAGAGGTCCACAAATTGAACGATCAAACCTTTAAACAGTTAGGATCGTATCAAACTCCTACTTGGTCAAACCTTTAAACAGTTAGGACCAAAGCCAAAATCCCCTCTCGATTCGTTCCATGAACGAGAGGTCCACAAATCAAACGATCAAACCTTTAAACAGTTAGGATCGTATCAAACTCCTACCTGGTCAAACCTTTAAACAGTTAGGACCAAAACCAAAATCCCCTCTCGATTCTTTCCATGAACGAGAGGTCCACAAATCAAACGATCAAACCTTTAAACAGTTAGGATCGTCTCAAACTCCCACTTGGTCAAACCTTTAAACAGTTAGGACCAAAGCCAAAATCTCCTCTCGATTCCTTCCATGAACGAGAGGTCCACAAATTGAACGATCAAACCTTTAAACAGTTAGGATCGTCTCAAACCTCCCATTTGGTCAAACCTTACTACAGTTAGGACCACAACCAAAATTCCCTCTCGATTCCTCCCATGAACGAGAGGTCCACAAATTGAATAATCAAACCTTACGACAGTTAGGATTATTCAAACCAATCCAGATTCTCTAAGTGGAGATCCCACTTCGAGTTTCCTTTGCGCCAGGAGATAGAATATAAAATTCTTCCTCTCCGATTTCGGGTTAATCTCTACCAACAAACAAGAGACCAGGAGATAGAATATAAAATTCTTCCTCTCCGATTTCGGGTTAATCTCTACCAACAAAAAAGAGAGACCAGGAGATAGAATATAAAATTCTTCCTCTCCATCATCTGGGTTTATCTCTACCAACAAAAAAGAGACCAGAATACTCCAATAGGTATACGAGTATAAACTGTTTCCCTAATTTTAACAGGAAGTTTCTAGAGAATATCACTCAAAATGTTCTTAAGAATAACCTGAACACTCCGATAAGTATGTGAGTATAAACTGCTTCTCCAATTTTCAACGACAGTTCTAATTCAAGACTTCGACAATGGCTACGCGATAAACGCAACACCGGTGAAATCTTAGCTATTCTACAAAGCGCTGAATAGACTAGAAGATGGAGAAGTCAAGAATTGAAGCCATTCACAGACCATCCTATGCAATTTCCTCAACAAAGCAATAGAGAAATTGCAAGGAAAGCTTATCATATCCAAAGTGTCCCAGACTCCTCTCTGAAAATGTTGAGTCTGAGATACTTTGGAGGGGGTATCTGTAGGCGTCAAAAAATGCTCAAAGATATCCAAATACCACTCAAAAT
>BQKN01066532.1:1426802-1474603 GCA_022839385.1 Asparagus kiusianus
AGTGATATTTCCAAAAAAATTTAGATTTTAGTTACTCCCTCGTATCTAGACTTTACACGATAGAGCAACTATTATTTGACTATATATAACAAATTATTTGAGTTTGTTGCACGTCCACAGACAAGGAGCATCACTGTCATAGGATACAACATGTCAACAACAATTAAAATCATATAGTCGAAATAAAGGTATTAATTGGTCTAACGTGTACATACGAGGGATTAATTTGGATCTAAATTTTTTTGGAAATATCACTTAAACCCATAATATGTTTTGTCAGAAAATTAACCCACAAAAGTTAACACGGTTAGATGTGACGCCTCCGAGCCTGCATTATATTTCGATCTACTTTCTAAAAGAAAAGATAAGAAAATTACAATTATTAGGAAGGAATCTCTCTTTCATGATTACTTACACTAAACAATATTAGTTTATCAGTAGAAATAAGAAAGTTTAAACAGCAACAAATCTTTTAGTCAACGTCCTTTATGCATCTTCTTTCTTCTTCTCTCTTTAATTTTAACTTTCTTTTGTCTTTCTTATCCTTTTTGTTTTCCTGTTATATATAGATTTCTATTTTCTAGCTGTTGTTTTCCTCAAAGGAATATGGTGGGGTTTAATTTGTAGGTGCAGCGACAAGTGATGCTTATTCAATCACCATGGAAAGCTTCTATCTTTGTCATACGACACTCCTATGCACCTGGCATTAGTCAATTATCTTACTAAAAAAAACCTCATTAAATTTGAAATTTTATATGCAGTATAAGTGAACTTTGGTTCATTCCTTCGCATCTTGCGCAAGTCAATCATCTTAACGAAAAAGCCTCGTTAAAATTGATATTATATACGTAGTATTAGTGAAATTTTTTATTGAATTCAACAATATTCCAATAAAAATCATCTATAATGTAGTCAAACTTGTAGAATTTTGATTCGCATGACATTTCGGTAGGAAAATATGGCCTCGTGTTTTTCTTGTGTATCTCGGTATCAAAGCTATTACCATGTGAATATCTATTTAATATGTTTCTTCACTTTTATAATAATATAGAAAAGAAAAAGGAAAAAACCCTTTGTTCAGGGTGGCCTATTGTGCACAACTAAATTAATTGGTTTTCAATGAAGAAGTGGCGAGAGAAGCAACAGGAAGTTCAGGAGAATCGGCCAGGCAGACTGGCGGTCGACCGCGAGTCAGCGACGGTCGACCGCGAACGTGCACGAAGGCCAGTGGGATTCGGAGCTAAAGGCGGTCGACCGCGAGGACCCTATAGGTAATTTTTGGTCTCGGGATGAGATTCGGTCGACCGCGTCATGACTGTAATTGATTCTGCTCTCGGTTTTTGGTTCGGTCAACCGTCGCGGTCGACCGTGATACCTGCGCGGTCGACCGCCGCGGTCGACCGCAGACTGATTTTGAGCTGAGCCTTGGTTTTTGACCCGGTTCGCTTCTGAGTTGATATATAGCCATAAACCTGATTAATTAGGGTTAAGCAAGGACGAGTTTGAGCAATCTTTTGGAGAGGATTGTTGCATCCAATTGTAGGAGATTTGTGAGAGATCTAGAGTGTTTTAGGGTTTGATCGGTGAGATTTGTAACTCTATTTGTATTCTCTTGATTTCTAATAGTAAGAACTCCCCCCTCCTAGCCCCGTGGAAGTAGGCAACTTGCCGAACCACGTTAAACTCGTTGTCTGGTATTGTGTTTAGCTTATTAGTTGTGATTTATCTCTTAGATTATTCGTATCGTTCCGAGAAGCTTCTGCCGCGCACAACATTCAAGACCAACCACCTAGAATCTTTTTCTGCATATGTTCTAGTAAAAAAAAGAAAGAAAAATTAGTAGAACACATTAAGAACAATCACCTTTAACCAAATATAGAAGCCTACAAGTTGGTAAAATTAATGTAATCATGACCAAGATAGCAATGACACGGAAATCATTACTGCTGGAGGACTGAATAAATTTCTAAACTATTTTTCAAAGTGCCGTCTTAAATTAACATTACTTTGCTTAATTTCAACGGCCTCACGCAATTAATCTCTCAATATATCTTGTTACTGTGTAAAAATATCATGAGAACCCCTTCTCTTGCTTCAGCTTCTGCTCTGTGAGACATCAGAAGGTAAGAGAAATTAACCACATGACATTTTTTAAGGATATATCAACATTGAACAAACTTCTGTGCTCAAAGAAAATGATGACAATAATCTCAGTGAAGTGTAATTTATCGCCATGTTTATAATGATCTGGTACTGTTGTATTGTATTCTGTACATCTGCTCCTGTTGCGTATGCGAGCTTACGATAAAATCTCATTTACCACAGTTCAAAAAAAAAAATCAGTGAAAATCTTGGTTACATATTTTTTTAAGAAGACCAACATTGGATGATAAAGAGCATTGCCACATCACCATAGATTGATGACAAATTAAGTTATCAAGAATATCATCTTATATGTTTTAGTGGAAAATATTTTTTTTTTAAAGAAGTGGTGGTGATGTACAATTTCATATTGATTATAGATTGTTTAAGGCCATCTAGTGCCTAGTATTTGCATAGCCATGTGCATGGTAGTTCAGATGGCTTTTCATGAGCTAGAGCTTACGGATGAGAGTTCGTATTTAAAGAAGAAGATAAGAAAAGACAAAAAAAACAATTATAATTAATGTCACTAAACAGATTATATTATGCTAGTTATATATTACCCTACTATGCAAAAATCTAAATTGACTTCTAATTCAAGTTCTATAACATTATTCCATATGATGATCATTAAGCTTATTATATTATCATAGTTGAAGTATAATAATAAGGATATATACCAACATTTCAAGGAGCCATTAAATACACAGAACATGAAGATATAAACTAGCAGAAACTATCAGTATCTAATTCAAGTTCTACAAGATTATTCGAGATAATGATCATTAAGCCTATTGTTATATTATAATATTTGAAGCACAATAATGAGGATATATATACCAACATTTCAAGGAATCTCCTCCAAAGCTCGGAGAGATTCCAGCAATTAATTGAAGTTTTATAAGTAACCTGAAAAATGTAGTTAACAGCCCTTATAGCTCAGTGGTAGAGCGTCAGTCTTGTAAACTGAAGGTCCGTAGTTCGATCCTGCGTGAGGGCATTTTATAGCTTTTTTAAGTATCTTTTTATTTTTAGTTGTTTTTTTCACATATTATAATCAATTTATTTTTGTTTATAACGCAATAATAAACTGTTAGCAAAAGAAAAGTTAGTTGTCTTTTTTGATATACTATATGCAATATCTTTTGTTTATAACACAATAATAAACTGTTAGCAAAAGAAAAATATTATAATCCCAAACTCTTTTGATATATTATATTCAATTTATAGCTTTTGTAAGTTTTTATTTTATTTTAAGTTTTTTTGATATATTATATTCAATTTCTTTTTGTTTATATTGCAATAATAAACTGTTAGCAAAAGAAAAATTAGCTTTTTTGATATATTATATTCAATTTCTTTTGTTTATAACGCAATAATAAACCGTTAGCAAAAGAAAAAAAATATTATAATCCCAAACTCTTTTAAGAGCGAAAGCCTATGAATCTTTAAACCAAGATAAGGACATTTATCTAACGACACTGATATCCAAATTATACATTTTTTTCCCATTTCAACTTAGAAAGGTTAAGTTTCCTTTCTAATTTATTAACAGGTTTATTCATATCGTGAAAGTGTGGGCAGCTTTCTCTTAAATGCAGCCGATGATTGCTCTATACTCTTCTTCTTCTTCTTCTTTTTCTTATTGAAAAGAAGCTTTCCATGAAGCTCAAAAAAGATAAATTATGGAGCACATCTTAAATTATCATGAAAGTGTGGGCAGTTTTTTTTTTTTTTTAAAGTCAAAGTAGCTTTTAAATTAGCTTTTTTATGTCTACTTGTTTGGTAAAATATCAACCAAGTTAGACTTAGACTTATAAGCCTCATTTTAAAATGCTGGCATATCTCAGCTTTTGAAAAACTAACTCATAAACTCACCTAAATAAGCTAGGTTTCTCCAGAGAAATTGCTATTCTACCCCGAATGTTTATAGCATTTTTACCCTAGAAGCCAAAAACCACAAAAGCCACCTTAACTTAGGAGCTTAAAAAAAATAAGCGCCCTCCTAAACAACCTCTAAATCAAGAAAATGAGCAACTGAATTACTCTACACTTACTCATTTACGTACTTAACAAGGGTCAGTCTCTTCTCCCAACTGTTATCCAATTTCTGAAGATGAACAATATTTCAACATCGACAAAATGCAACACCTTTGAACAATCAAACTCTGCATGGTAAACCGAGGATATAGAAATGGTCATTTAACTTACAAATACCGAAAAATTTAAACAGTCATTAACTCACAAAGACTGAATATTTAAAGAAAAACATCCCCTTATGATAAAAAACCAGAACACCTTCATCAAAAATATTTCAAATTGAAGCTTGTTATAAGACCAGCATCGAGATATTACAATGCCTTGACTAATGCAGATTTTTGCGGATTAAAATGGATAAGTCAAAGATAACTTCTGGGATTGGAAAATCTTTGGTAATTTTGAAGTACATGGCTAAAACAAGCCCATATCAATAATTTCCTGGAAACTTGGATATCGTCCATGATATAGAATCATGATGTCGCATAAATTGCTCATAATTTGATTCTTAATTGATTGCCCCCTGCATTGAACGCGAAAAACTAATCAAATGAAATTGTTCATCTGAATAGATGATTACACTGGGCAAGATAAATTCAGATGCATTCACCACAATCTCCCGCAAAAAGGAAAATATAAATGCAGCAACTGAAAAAAGACGGAAATGCACAAGTATCAAGAACAACATTGTCCGTAACTAAAGCTCCAATTTCAGGTAAAAAATAAATAAATAAACATTGCCCATAATTGCGAACAAAAGTCATGCGAAAAATTCTCCTCGTAAGGCTTTTGAATGCATAAATATCACATGTGCTCTTCAACGTATTACATTATGCATGGAAATCTCTCTAGAAAAATGAAATTTAGATTCGCAAGCAAATTCCTAAATTCCTTCAGAGAACATAAAAGTTACATCCATAAATATATATTATGTAAGATGTCGATATCAGCTTTGAGTTCTGTATAAATATCCCCGTAAAATGTGTCAGATAAACTTCAGGTAAAATATAATTTCACGTAACAACCTTATACAGTTTGAAGTGGCCCCTACAGTCACAGACTCTCAGCCATTTCCCTAAATAATGCAAATGCAAAAAAGTAATGTACAATTTTCTGCTCTCTTTTATGCAGAGGAGAACGAGCATCTCCAACCCAACTCCAAAAACCTAAAATGGAGCAAAAACTGCACCAAATCTTCCTCCAACCGGGCTGCAAATACAGCGCCATTTTGATGAGGTGCTACAGTGTTGCGCCAGATTTGGCGCAACACTGTAGATATGGAGATTTTGGTTTATCCCAAGTTTGCCCTTATAGTTTGTTATAACAAATCAAATATTCCAACTATATCCCATTTTATAGTTTATAAATAAAATGAATATTCTTTTTGGTGTAATGGTTGGAGATGGAATAGTGATTTGTTGTAAAAACTACACCAACTTGGTGTAAAAACTACACCATTTTGGGTTTTTGGGTTGGAGATGCTCTAAAGGCGCTGGCACTATATAGTTGTAGAGAACGAGGTGTTCAATATATTTTGAGCCAAAAAATAATACAAGTCGTAAAGTGCCTAAGTCAAAGTATCAATTGGAAGTCTAAATCTTGCCCGTGCATAAACACATGAGAATTTTAGCAGATTCAAACTAAATATACTATTAAACAGTAAAGCATAGTCTCCAGACCCCTGCCCATTCAACTTAGTGAAAATTCAATTTTGTTCTCCACATAAATCGTATGTGCAGAATATTGTAACTTTGCAAACAAAATATTGGCTTGACTCTTCAACTGAACACAAAATGGTAGACATATCTAAGTTGGTTGTATACAAATCATAATTCAAGTATAGTCTTTGGTCTATAAATGAAAATAATTTGATATGTCAAACATGTAATATGAATAAAGAGGCGTATCAGTGTATGTGAATTGTAAGACGTATTCCAAGAAGTGTATGACAAGTGTTATAAATTAAAAGATGTATTATATAATTGATGACATTTTGAACAAGTGGATGCACATGTTTGGGGAGTACCCAAGGAAGTGTGAGGGTATGCTACTTGTGACGAGTGTCGGACACAAGTACAAATTCATAATAAACAGAAGGAAAGAGGATCTCGCAACTGAGAGGCTGGCAATATGAAGGAGAGGATGTAGTCAGGCACATGGCGGTGGGGAAGAGAAGAGAGGACCACATAAAAGTTCAAGGTGTGGCACTCGCAAAGGCGAGAGGGAATGGCATCAAATTAAGGGTTATGATGCTCACGACTGCAGAAGTGAAACACGATGAAGAGGGACTTTCTTCGTCGCGGAGATACTTTGTTTATGATTGCGGAGGTGAACCCAAATAATCATTTGGTTTTATTTCTTAGAACGAGGGAGAAGAGATGGTAATTACTCCACATTTATTTTTTCATTTAGAACGAGGAAAATAGTATGTTCATAGACCTGTTAAAATGAATATTTTACTCTTTGTAGAAAAATCTTAATGCATCATAGTTCTTCAAGATGGTTGCCCGCTCACATCAAGTTCCCAATAAGACCATTTCGTTGACACATGACATAATTCATGAAACAATTTTCGGAGGACTAAATGGTAGCTAGCAAATGAAAACTTCTCAAAATCAAACCACCGTGATAGGCAAAGTGCCTTGCCAGCAATCAACCACAACTGAATTTTGTACTTGATTTAGCTGCAGGTCCTACAAAAAAAATTCAGGCTCAGGGTCACTCAAAAGAGAAACATTTGAACACTGCCAGAAGGATTACTAGACACGTTTCTAGATTGAACTCTAACTCCAAACCCAAAATGAGTAGCCTGGAACCTGAGAACCAAGTCTACCACACAAAGAAGAATACAAACACGTTATTATATCTTCATTGAAACCATTCGAACACCGCCCTAAACTGTTACTATTTCTGTTTTTTCCTGAAACATTTGTGTACAATCAAAAGCCCAAGGGCAACTGAGAAGACTCAATAGAAAAGGGTATTTTGCAGAACAAAATTTAAGAGGCCACTGAACAGTTTGTTTCATATACAAACACAACCAGGATAAGAATTTTTCCGCGTGAGAAGAATTTTTCTTCCTAATAATCTGGCTCACACATGTATAAGTATTTTCCCATAAATGTTCTTTCATTAGTATCAGTGACTCATTGTGTAAAACAGAAATTAAGAATGAACGAAGTTAATGTTAAGTGACGACATGAAAGGATAAAATTTTAAGTTAATTGAAGAAATTCACTGAACTACAAGAAAATATAGAGTGAAAACTAAAATGGTCATATGCAGTCATCAAGTTCTATTTGTTGAAGGTCCCTTCTAAATCACCAAAACCCTGAAATTATGGTGAAAATCCCTTTCACTACACCAAAACTCCAAAATCATTTTGAGGGTCAAGGGATATGCTTTTGTACTGTAACATGCCAGGCAGCTTTTCATATTTAAACATGTCTGGTGGGATTTTTTTTTTTTTTTTTTGGGTTCATACTTAAATGTGTCTCTGCTAGGATATGAACCCCGGTCCCCGGATTGATCTGATACCATATTAAAGATTCTTTTTACTATACCAAACCTCCAAAGTTACGGTGAGGTTTGTGGAATATATTTTTTTATACTCTAACAATATTCACATAAAGGATCAATATATGATGTAACCCAAATCTTCAAAGCAATAGAAAGTACTAGTATAAAATTCATAATTACCTTACTTTCAGACTTACCTAGAAGAAACTATGGTTTAGTCGAACCCGATTCCTTTGGAGTTTTCGCAACAATCGAAACAGCATGGAGCCCAGAGTTCAATTCGTCATCCAGAAGCTCATAAACCATCCGATGACGCTTCACAAGGCTCTGACCTTCAAACTTCGGCGAAACGATCTTAAGATTAAAATGGGTTTCATTTGGATCTCCCTTGACAGCAGCATGACCAGCATGCTGGTATGAAACATCTTCGATTTCAAGGACACTAGCTTCTAATGAAGATTGCAGCTTCTGCCTCATTCGGTTGGCTCTAGTTAGTAATACATTGGCTCCTCTTGAACCCATCTTTGATCCAACTATGTCCGCCTAAAATGGTTGATATGAAAAATAATTAAGAAAGGTTCTGAAGCATATAAAGCGAAAAATGGAAAATCGGTATATTTTTTTTATGCCTTTTACCACACTGCTTCAAATCTTTCTTACATTATACAGGGTGTTTGCGAGGGCTTATTTTTAGAACTTTGTATGCTGTTAGCTTTTCGTGGCTTTTGCCTTTTATGAAAACTAATAATAATGGTAAATTGTACGAGTAGACTAGTCATTTGCGTGGTCAAAACCTAGTTTAAGTTTTGTTTTCAAAAGTTGGGGACTAGTCATTTGCGTGGTAAAAGGTATTTTGATCAACAACTAATCTCCCCCAAACTCCCTCGTAATCTCTTGTAACCACTAATACACTCCTAATCTTTTTTTTCTTTTTTCTTTTTTTTTGGTCCCCTAGGGATTGAAGATATGGGCATAACATGAAGACAGAAAAACCAACTACCATTACTTTATTTTGGGGGATATAAACTAAAAGAGACTAGCTTGGGTAACCAATGGCTTTAGGTATTTAATTCTACAATATCAAAATTTTGGGAATTCTTCAAAATGCACGATATTTAGGGGCAAATATCTCAAAAACCCTAGAATAAGAACCCAGCAAATCCTTCAAAATGCACGATATTCAGGGGCAAATATCTACAAAACCCTAGAATAAGAACCCAGCCGGCGAAGTAATCCTAAAGAGGACAAAGAGCAGCATTCATTTCCTTTCAGGAAAAGATCTAGAAGAACAAGACAGACATATGAAATTAGATTAAATTATCGAGTAACTGTTTTAAAAATCCCTCCTTTTTTTCATCCCTCCCTTGAATTTCGACCGAGCATCAAATTGATGGTAAAAATTGAATCTTTATGCTGAAAACTCGTCAACTGTATCCGCTACTGTTGATTGGTCACAGTAAATAAGAGGATTCGATTAAGTTCTGGATTGAGAAACCCTAGCATCGATTTTTGTTTAAGATGAAAGGGAAATCGAGAAGAAGAGGGAGAAAACTTACGGATTTGATTTATTGGGAGATCGATTTCGAAAGGAGCGGAGCGGACGAAGGGGGAGAAATATTTTAAGAAATTTAAGCAAGGATTTCGATCAATTTGCTTCGAAGACGAAGGGGAGATTAGATATTTAAGAAATAAAAATTAATTTTAGAAAAATAAAATAGAAATTATATGAGTTGCGGTGAGCGTGGATCGAACACGCGACCTTCAGATCTTCAGTCTGACGCTCTCCCAACTGAGCTATCCCCGCATCTACTTAAGTAAAAATAATATCAAGTTCAATTCACCCCAAGACCTCCACTTGCGGATTATTAGCGGGGATTTAAGTTCCGTAATTAAACTTAATGGGAGTTGAATTTCCGTAAATTTTTTTTTTAAAATTCGACCCAGTTTTAACCAGTAAATTTGATAATTAAATTCAAAATAGGTCGATTTTTATAATTATTTTTCTAAATAGGTTAAATTTAAAAATTTGTCGGTTGTAACTTATACATCTCATCCAATTTATCGTTATCTTTGATCCTCCTATAGATAGAGAGTTATAAAAGAATATTCTCTAGAAATTGAGAAACAGCATAATCCGCGGTCCCTTAACAATAATTTTACTCAAGATAAAACAATTAACATGAAATAATGAGTGAAATGGTAACGTGAAGGAGGCTAATTCCACAGTCCATCAGATCATTAGGGTCAACCACTGTTGACAAAGAGGTTGAAAAAAAAATCAATTAAACTGCCTCCTCGTCTGATAGAAGAGAAAAAAAAAAATTTGCAGCGTATCATCTACGCAAGATTAATTTCCTAAGATGTAGACAACTTAGTTGACATTGACTATGATATTAGCTTGTAAGCAAGTACACTTAATTACTTATAGTTAATTAAGTAGTCTAGTAGATAATTTGCAGTGATGTAGGTAAATATATACTTTGATTCTATGAAGATATGCCAACCATCCACATAGGACGTTCATGCATTGCTGTGTCAATTTGAATAGCTTCTAATTATGTGAGAAGAACAGGAAGATGTTAATTTGTTATAAATATCTATATTCATGCTACATGGTTAAAAACCCAAACTAAAGAGGGTGAAAAAAAATTTTGTAGGCGCTCAGAACCCCAGCAGGCGACCCAACAAGAAACAGAGAACCGCTGCAAACAACAAGAAACACCATCCTGATACCTGACATCGCGGCGATCGATCGTACTGTCAAAGGTTCTGCAAGCAACGGCTTTCTTCAGCTTACGACGATCCCTGTCTCTTGAAATCACAGCACGATCGGTCTCCAGGCTGCACGATTGTCGATAATAAGCATGTTCTTCACGTGGAGAAATCGGGTTGCATGATCTAAGTACTATCAGATGTTGGATTTAATCTAATAAATCTAATTATGGGCACATATGATTAATCAATGTGTATTACTATCGTTTCAGGATAACCCACTAAAGTGATCAATTAAGTTGGGTTAATGGGTATTTAAATAAGTCATGGGGTTATATGTGCAGATACCAGGTTGTAATTGTGATTTGTTGAGGGGCCAAATTGCAAAAGTACAACACCTATAAATAAGGGGTTATGGTCCCTAATCTAGGGTAACAACTTCTCTAATTCTCTTCACCCCCATCTTGAGAGAGAAATTCGGCCAAGAGAGAAAACCCTAAGGTTAGAAGATCCAAAACCCAAAACTAAGATCAATCAATGGATTCAGGTATAAGCTTCCGCTCTTTTATGTTTCTTTTAATCTCTTTGAATTAATCATGGCTATATGGTTTTAAGATCTCAAGTTTTAGATCTAACAAGTGGTATCAGAGCCATCTTTGATTTGTTCTTAGAGATTAAGATTAAAATTGGATTTTTGTGATCTTAAAAATCTCTGTTTTGGTTAAGATCTGTTCTCGGATGAACAGTAATGTTCGGATGAACAGTAAAGGTTTTTTTCGGATGAACAGTAACTAAAAAAACGCTGATAAACAGTAACTTTTGGAATTTTTTGGATTTTCCTTCGGCTTTTTCTTCAAATTTTCTTGGATCTGGATCAAGAAAATTCAATTTTTCGATTCAGATCTGGTTTTGAAATAAAATCGAGAAAATTTTTGGATCTTCTTTGTTTTGATCGTCGGTCTCGTGCTCCATGCCGGCGCAACGACGCTGGCGGCCTCACCCTCAACTCCGACGGCGGCGGCGGCGTCAGGAAACCCTAGGGTTTCGATCCTTGGGTGCCGGAGCAATGGCGACGGCGGTTTCAGTTTGAAACCCTAAGGGTTCGTGCGATTAAATCGTGGCGAAAATTAAGGACCGAACTTCGCGTTTGGTGTAATGTGAGCCTCGCGCTCAAGTTTAACGAACCTCGCGTTCGTTCTCAATTTTAACGAACTTCGCGTTCGTTCCTAAGGTGAGCCTCGCGCTCAACGAACTTCGCGTTCGTTCTAAGGTGAACCTCGCGCTCAGTTCTAAGGTGAACCTCGCGTTCAGTTCTAATGTGAGCCTCGCGCTCAGTCTAAGGTGAACCTCGCGTTCAGTTCTAAGTCGAACCTCGCGTTCGTGCTTCAGTCGAACCTCGCGTTCATTTTTTTTAACGAACCTCGCGTTCGTTCTCAAGTTGAACCTCGCGTTCATTTTTCAAACGAACCTCGCGTTCGTTCTCAGACGAACCTCGCGTTTGTGCTTAAGTGAGTCTCGTACTCAATACAGTCGAACCTCGCGTTCGAAGTCAAACGAACTTCGTGTTCACTATGGTTAAGCCTCGGCTTTTTATGGGTCCACTTTGGTATACTTAATTTGTTAAGTTATGGGCCCTAATTAAGCTGTGAGACCCCAATTAAGTTTTTGGAAATTCAGTTGATTTAAATTAAAACTTTTTAATTTAAATCTAATTTGGTTTTTAATCAATTATTTAATTCAAATATTATGACACTAAGGAACTAAGGTTGTCTCTCTTTCCAATTGATTAATTGAAACAAGAAGTTGCCAAAGTAACCTCTCTTGTGTAGATTGTTCATGAGGAATGTGAGATGTTTGTGTGTATGCTTTCGTGTAAATATTTAATCGGCCCAAAGGAATGTTAATATTTATTTAGACTGTATACATATCTGCGATGATAAGCATGTGACAATTATAAGGTTTACATGTGAATAATGAATCGATCCAAAGATAGTTTCATTATTTGACATGAGTTATTGTCAATGTTTGATCATTGCAACAAGGTATCACTTACAAGTTAATATTACTGTCCAAAGACTTGATATTAATGTTGTGCCCGATATCTTGGATGGGGATTGTCATTATTTGAATTTTATTGATTATGGTTATTGATGTGAGCATTTTTGTTTTATTTCAGCTAATGCATCTGCTGCAACAATTTCTGCTAACATCAACTCAATTCCCATGCTAAATGGGACAAACTTCAAGGTTTGGAAAAAGAACATATTAATTGTTCTTGGCTGCATGGATCTTGACTATGCATTAAGAACTGAACAACCCCTACCTCTCAATGTGGAAAGCACTCCTGATGCAAAGAAGGAGCATGAGAAGTGGGAGCGTTCAAATCGCATGAGTCTTATGATCATTAAGTGTGGCGTTCCAGAAGCCTTCAGGGGCATAGAATCCGAAGGGATTACTAAGGCTAAAGATTTCCTTGCCGAAATTGAGAAGCGTTTTGCTAACAACGATAAGGTAGAAACAAGCACGCTTTTAGCTCGCTTGATTTCGATGAAGTATAAGGGAAAGGGAAACATCAGGGAGTACATTATGGAAATGTCTCATATTGCTTCAAAACTTAAGGCACTTAAACTTGATCTTTATGATGAGTTATTACTGCATCTGGTTCTGTTGTCTTTTCCTGCACAGTTTAATCAATTTAAGGTCAGTTATAACTGTCAAAAGGAGAAATGGACTCTAAATGAGCTCATTTCATACTGTGTGCAAGAAGAAGACAGGTTGAAGCAAGATAAGACAGAAAGTGCTCATTTGGCCTATGCCTCTAAGGATAAGGGCAAGAAAAGGAAGAATGATAAGGAAGCTGCTAAGGGTCAAGTTGAGAAGAAACAACATAAGGATAATCAGGGTTGTTTCTTCTGTAAGAAGCCTGGACATGTGAAGAAGGACTGTACAAAATATCACGCTTGGCGTGATAATAAGGGTATGTTCCTTTCTTTGGTCTGTTCTGAGGTTAATTTAGCTTCAGTACCTAGAAACACTTGGTGGTTAGACTCTGGTGATACTACTCACATAAGTGTTTCTATACAGGGTTGCCTGAGCTACCGAAAGCCAAGTGATGTTGAAAGACACATCTTTGTGGGCGACGGTCAATCGGTAGATGTGGAAGTAATTGGGCATTTTAGGTTGCTATTAGGAACTGGTTCTTATTTGGACTTAAAAGATACTTTTGTAGTACCGTCTTTTAGACGGAATTTAATTTCAGTTTCTGTATTGGACAAATCAGGTTATTCTTGTTCATTTGGAAACAATCAATTCAGTTTATCTTTTAATTCAAATGTTGTGGGAACCGGTTATTTGAGTACTTATGACAACCTATATTTGCTTGATACAATTGCTTCTTATAATAAAACTTTGCATGCGGAATCGCGTGGTACTAAGCGTAAATTAAATAAGGAAAATTCGGCGTCATTATGGCATAAGCGCTTGGGTCATATCTCAAAAGGTAGAGTTGAGCGTCTTGTGGCTGATGGCATTTTAGATTCCCTTGATTTTTCGGACTTCGACATATGTGTTGAATGTATCAAGGGAAAACAGACCAAAGTTAAGAGATTAGGTGCCAACAGATCTTCGGATATCTTAGAATTGATACATACGGATATTTGTGGGTCATTTCCTACGGAATCCTGGAATGGTCAACAATATTTTATATCATTCATAGACGATTACTCACGTTATGGGCACCTATATCTCATTCATGAAAAATCTGAGTCTCTGGACATGTTCAAAACCTATAAAGCTGAAGTTGAGAATCAACTCAACCGAAGAATTAAAACCGTTAGATCTGATCGTGGTGGTGAGTACTACGGCAGATATGATGGTTCAGGTGAACAACGTCCAGGACCATTTGCTAGATACCTAGAGGAATGCGGTATCGTCCCACAGTACACCATGCCAGGTTCACCTAGCATGAATGATGTAGCTGAAAGACGAAACATGACTCTTAAGGATATGGTAAGAAGTATGATTGCTCATTCTTCTTTACCAGAGTCACTCTGGGGAGAAGCACTTAAGACAGCAGCTTACATTCTGAATAGAGTACCAAGTAAAGCAGTTGCTAAAACACCTTATGAGCTTTGGACTGGTCGAAAGCCCAGTTTAAAGCATTTACATATTTGGGGATGTCCAGCTGAGGCAAGGCCTTATAGGCCAAATAAAAAGAAATTGGACTCCAAAACAGTTAGCAGCTACTTTATTGGTTACTCTGAACGCTCTAGGGGCTATAAGTTTTATGATCCCACACTAAGGAATATTTTTGAGATGGGAACAGCAACATTCTTTGAGGATGTTGAGTTTGGGGGGAGAAATAAGGTTAGAGACATTACTTTTGAGGAGGAATTGACTTCAGATCCAATCCATACAGTTACTTCTGACAATATTCAGGTTCCTATACCTGTTGTTGCTCAAGAAGTAAATCCAGAACCTCAAGATGACAATGTTGAACAACTCCCTGTTCCAGAAGAACAAACTCAACAATCTCAAGAACCAGTGTCATTAAGGAGATCCACGAGAGAAAGGAGAAATGCTATTCCGGATGATTATGTTGTATTTCTCCAAGAACATGAGGAAAGTAGTGGAATGTTGGAAGATGATCCAATCAACTTCCTTCAGGCCATAAAAAGTTCTAACTCTCAACAGTGGATTGATGCCATGAATGAAGAGTACAAGTCTATGCAAGACAATAAGGTTTGGGAACTTGTCCCGTTACCAGAAGGTGCAAAACCAATTGGTTGTAAATGGATTTTTAAAACCAAGCGGGATGCAAACGGTAATGTGGAGAGGTATAAGGCACGTCTTGTGGTAAAGGCTATACTCAAAAGGAAGGCATTGATTATACAGAGACTTTCTCTCCGGTTTCATCGAAAGACTCATTCAGAACAATCATGGCACTTGTTGCTCATTATGATCTTGAGTTACATCAAATGGATGTTAAAACTGCATTTCTCAATAACGACATTGATGAAATGATCTATATGGTGCAACCAGAAAACTTTGTGTCGGGAGACCCAAAGAATATGGTCTGCAAATTAAGGAAATCCATCTATGGACTCAAGCAAGCTCCTCGTCAATGGTATCATAAGTTTCAACAAATAATTATCTCGTTCGGTTTTGAGATGAACATTGTTGATGACTGTGTATATCACAAGTTCAGTGGGAGTAAGTATATCTTTCTGGTTCTGTATGTCGATGACATATTGCTTGCCACTAATGATATAGGCATGTTGCACAAAACCAAGAGATTTCTATCAAAGAATTTTGAGATGAAAGATCTTGGGGACGCCTCTTTTATATTAGGGATCCAGATACATCGAGATCGCTCTCGGGGTATTCTTGGATTATCACAAAAGAGCTATATCGATAAGGTACTTAAAAGGTTTGGCATACAAGACTGTAGACCAGGAGATACCCCTGTTGCTAAAGAAGACAAGTTTAGTCTCAATCAGTGCCCTAAAGATAACCTTGAAATTCAGGAAATACAGAAGATTCCTTATGCTTCGGCTGTAGGAAGTCTTATGTATGCTCAGGTATGTACGCATCCGGATATTGCGTACATTGTTGGGATGTTAGGCAGATACTTAAGCAACCCTGGTATGGATCATTGGATAGCAGTCAAAAGTGTTATGAGGTATCTTCAGAAAATAAAAGATTACATGCTCACATACAGAAAATCAGAAAATTTAGAGGTCATTGGGTATTCGGATTCTGATTTTGCTGGATGCCAAGATAACAGAAAGTCTACATCAGGCTACATTTATATGTTAGCAGGAGGAGCTATATCATAAAAAAGTGTCAAACAAACACTAGTAGCTTCCTCCACTATGGCAGCAGAATTTGTAGCTTGCTATGAGGCATCCAATCAGGAAATATGGCTGTGAAATTTTGTCACGGGACTGCGCATTTTGGAAAATGTTGAAAGACCACTAAGGTTATATTGTGACAATAAATCTGCAGTAATGTATTCCAATAACAACAGGAGCTCAATCAAGTCAAAACATATTGACATTAAGTTCCTGGTTGTGAAAGAAAGGGTACAGAGTGGACAGATATCCATAGAGCACATTGGGACAAACTCCATGATAGCTGATCCTCTTACTAAGGGATTACCACCTAAGGTCTTTCATGAGCATACTGCTCATATGGGTGTGGTAATATTTGAAGATATTATGATTTAGTGGGAGTTTGTAATTGTGGTGCTTTATGTTTGGTTGTATTGTCTGATCAGAATAAAGTATTCAGTTAAGACACTCTGTTATATTATGTTTGGTTTTGACCTCACTAAAGGAGGACCAGTTGAAAATAGACATGTACTGATCACATTGCATGTAATTTTCATGCTGCACATCCATGATTGATCTATGTCGTTTGATTGTATTGGTATATGTGACCATTGATGGGTCGAGTCACGATAAATGTGACAAAGGCCGTTTTGATCCTATATTGATATAGTCAATGGACGAGATTGTTCGGAAATACCTTTTCAGTGATAGCAAATTTTGAGCTCATAAGGTTATACACAATTTAAGGAATCATATGGTGCCCAAGTGGGAGATTGTTGGATTTAATCTAATAAATCTAATTATGGGCACATATGATTAATCAATGTGTATTGCTATCGTTTCAGGATAACTCACTAAAGTGATCAATTAAGTTGGGTTAATGGGTATTTAAATAAGTCATGGGGTTATATGTGCAGATACCAGGTTGTAATTGTGATTTGTTGAGGGACCAAATTGCAAAAGTACAACACCTATAAATAAAGGGTTATGGTCCCTAATCTAGGGTAACAACTTCTCTAATTCTCTTCACCCCCATCTTGAGAGAGAAATTCGCCAAGAGAGAAAACCCAGAGGTTAGAAGATCCAAAACCCAAAACTAAGATCAATCAATGGATTCAGGTATAAGCTTCCGCTTTTTTATGTTTCTTTTAATCTCTTTGAATTAATCATGGCTATATGGTTTTAAGATCTCAAGTTTTAGATCTAACATCAGAGACCAAAAAAAAGATCTACGGAGATCTCCTACAAACTTTTACCCTGGGAGGAAGTATTGTTGGTTATCACATTTTGTTGATGCTTCTAACTCTGATATATACTTATAAATCCTATGACTCGAGAACTTCAGAAACTTACAAAGTACGTTAAGTCCTCGTGAATACTCTAGTTCATCTGAAGGTTTCGTTCTAGGTATCGACATGGCTATGGAGGCAATACAAGTTAAGCTAGATTATCTCATTACGAAGGTCATCCTGCTCGACGTGAGATCTACACAGTAGACGCTGAACGATGGAGGTGCCCCGGTGACCTTTTGAATATTTCGGCTATTCTAATCCAGTTCTCCTTCATGGAGCCCTCCACTGGATTGGAAATCATCACGAAGAAGGAAAAAACATATATATATATATATATGTCTATTCAGATTCCATATCAAAGATGAGAAGTTTGGATTCGCGATATCGCTCCTCTGTGTGTTTTCATATACCTATGCGTTTTGTGCTGTTAAAATTAAAACAATTATTATAAAACTAAAAATAAAAGAGTTAGAACACTAGGCCTAAATAGGTACAGTCGTGATTCACTACCGTAGAAGATAAAGGACCCGCCTTTTGCCCTGGCGCAGTCGATCCTCTCCCCCTAGCGGTAAAAGCCTCCGGAAACGGCCGGCCTCTGTACTCGGGCGCGGGTAGCAAAGCTTCTGCTCAGATGAAGACGGTTGTGTAGGCGTCAAAAATTGCCCATAGGTCCCCGCGAACGGCTCGAAATTAAGAGAAGACGATGAACGTCACTATTCGAATCACGGAAGCTTGATTGACATCGACAAATGCTTGAAGTAAATTGACAAACTATGTGAAGCAACGGAATTTCGGAATAACGAGAATACGGACTGATCGGGAGCCCCGCGACGTTTACAAAAGGTGCATCGCCCCTCGTGTCTCATTTATTCTACAGATGATCTAATCATTGGAGCTTATAGAAATCCTCGTCGGCTTTCCAATGCACTTTGAATCGTTCAAATCCGAGTTCGGACGAAGAAGTTACGGCGAAAACGAACAAGTATACATAACACGGCGTCTCAGCCTGAATGAGACACCCCGAGGTGTCTCGGCACTTGTGAAGCTGTTTAGACTATGATCTGATCTGAATCTAAAGATACTCAAAACAGGAAAGTTGTAGATATTTTTGTCAACTTTCCAACCCATTTGGAATCAGATCATTTGGAGGTCATATACGGAAGTTATGGCGAAAATAGTGCCGAGACACCCCAGGGGTGTCTCGGATTTTGCGAGACACCCCAGGGGTGTCTCGGAACTTGTGGAGCTGTTTTGATCAGGATCCCGTTAGAATCTGAAGAAACTCAAAACAGGAAAGTTATAGATATTTTTGTCAACTTTCCAACCCATTTGAAATCAGATCATTTGGAGGTCATATGCGGAAGTTATGGTGAAAATAGTACCGAGACACCCCAGGGGTGTCTCGGATTTTGTGAGACACCCCAGGGGTGTCTCGGAACTTGTGGAGCTGTTTTGACCAGGATGCCGTTAGAATCTGAAGAAACGCAAAACAGGAAAGTTGTAGATATTTTTGTCAACTTTCAAACTCATTTGGAATCAGATGATTTGGAGGTCATATGAGGAAGTTATGACTAAAATAGCCGAGACACCCCGAGCTATCTCGCACTTGGGCCCTTTAAGTGGTTTTAACCGCTCCGCAACCCCTCATGCCTATAAATACAAACCTTAGGCCTCACTTTTTTGAGATCTGGAGTTTTGGAGAATTGGCGAAGCCCTGTCGGATTGAAGAGTGATCGAGCACTTTAACACGAGAGAGTTCTTCATCAGATCTACATCACCCGCATCCGTTCCTTAGCATTACCCCTCGTCGGTAATCCTAAGAAGAGCAAATATCTCGCTTTTTCCGAGATAGGCGCTTCAGTTTCTAGATCTCCTCGCGGATCGACGAAGCTCTGAACCAGATCTGATTGCCAGGTAGTCCACGGACATCGACGTCCCCGTCACAGGCTAAAGACCCACGCAAGCAAGAGACGACGAACGGATCTTGTGTTTATTTTCAAGAAAGTTGTAATTTTTAATTCTTTGTTATTTGAATTCATTTGTAACATTTAAAGTTTAATGAAATCAATGATGAAGGCAACTTTTAACGAAAACAGGTTGCCCAAAAATGTAACAATTATAATATCAGAGAAATTTTTAGAGGATGAGAGATGATTAGAGGATTCTTCTTGTTGATGTGTCTTCTCCGAATGAGCTTCAGCTCTTTCTATAGCCTCTCGAACTGATAACCAATGTTGATAGTCCGCACACGTTACACGTATATCTCACGTCCGTTATACGTTTCCATAACCCCCGCGACCGTTAAAAGCTTATGTAAAACGTGTAAAAAATAAAACTTAAGAGGCAAAAAAACTCGTGTGAGTGCGGCGTGGCGCGCGCGTCGTGTCGTGGTGAGGCGTGGCGCGCGCGCGCGTGTGGAGCAATAGCCCAAACAATACTAGGCCCAAAACACTAACTCAAAGCCCATTGAGATGTGAACCATTATAAACTTCTTGAACTTCTTCTCATTTTCCGATGTAGGACTATTCACAAAGGTAAAATAGTCTTTTCATGAACCAAAAGTCCAACAGTCCCCCACAAAATGCAATATTGACTGAAACAAAATAATAAGTAAATCAGTAAATCATAAAAGATATAGGTTGGGCAACATTTCATATCGTGAATTCGGGAGAGGTAGCTTCCGGCTTTGAACCTTTCCTTAGTGAGTTTATCGCCAACTGAGGGACATAATGGACTAGGCCTTGAATTAGGCCCCTTGAATCAGGTATTGACAAAACACACACACAATACGTCTTCATCAATTGAGCAAAGCGGATTGAGCGTTAAAGGCAATGCTCACAATAAACCGACTCATGAGAGTTTCTAGGGTTAGCTCAGCCCCCCCCCCTCCAACCGCGATCATCACGGTTCCTCTCACGTAGGTAAGTCCTCAAAGGATACTACAGCTGTTTATTTAATACCCCTCATAATACACACGTTGGACTTATTAAGAGCAAAACTCAGCCTAGCCAGCTGTATCATAAGAGCATCGTCATCATAGAGAAGGGGTAGTAGCACAAGCTTCATAATGATATATAAATATATCTGGGCCGATGCTCCACATGAGTATCACTAGTCCAGCTTGTTTCTACCACATTGAACCAGCATTGGGACTAAGTCTCCAAATAAGGGTTGGGTTACCACTGTCAGTAACCTCTCTTATGGGCTTAACCCCATCTCCCTCGATGAATCCAGAACCACACTCCTGGATAATCCCTTAGTCAAAGGGTCAGCAAGATTTTTCTCAGACTTTACAAAGTTCAAGATCATAACTTTGCCTATCAGACGTTGTACAGACTTATATTTTATTTGAATATGTCTGTTGAGTTTTTTATTTACATGCACTTGCTTTAGAAGCTCTATGGTATATCTAGAATCAGAATGAATGGAAATTGGAGGAAAGAGTTTAGGAACCAAAGAAAGTTCATAAAGTAGATCTTTTAACCATTCTGCTTCTGTGCAAGTGGTATCAAGAGCAATCAGCTCAGATTCCATGGTGCTCCTGACAATTACTGTTTGCTTACATGATTTTCAAGATACAGCAGCACCACAAAAAAAATACATACCCAGATGTTGACTTTACACTGTTAGAATCTGTGACCCAATTGGCGTCACTATACCCTTCAATAGTATCAGGGTATCCAGTGTAAGTCAAGCAATAGTTAACTATCCCTTTCAAGTATTTGAATACTCTCTCTAGGACATACCAATGATCTAGGTTAGGGTTACTGGTATACCGACTCAGTCTCCCTACAGCATAAGCTATATCGAGTCTGGTTCGGTTTGATATGTATAGAAGAGATCCAATCATCTGAGAATATTTTAGTTGGGATACATGTTCACCTTCATTTTTCTTCAAGGATATAGAAGAATCATAGGGTGTGGAAACAGGTTTAGAGTTATGATAGTTGAATTTGATCAGTGTTTTCTCAATACTGTGAGAAAGACTCAAAGATATCCATCTGATATATCTAGAGATTTTCATTCCAAGTACCATATCAGCAAGACCTAAGTCTTTCATGTCAAAATTCTTGACTTTTAAAATTAGTTTAAGAGTTATTCCAAAGATAAGAATATCATCAACATAGAGACAGAGGATGGCATAGTCATTGTTTATCACTTTTGATACACATTTGTCGTGTTCATTCACTGTGAAACTATAATGAACAATAACTCTGTCAAATTTCTGGTGCCATTATTTAGGAGCTTGTTTAAGATCATACAGAGATTTAACAAGTTTGCAGACTTTGTTTTCCTGACCCTTGGCAATGAAGCCTTCAGGTTGGTGTATATAGATCTAGTCATCTAAATCATCATTCAGGAAAGCAGTCTTGACATCCATCTGATGTATAATCAGCTTATGGATAGCAGCAAAGACTAATAATACTCGGATAGTTGAGATTCGGGCTACAGGAGAATATGTATCAAAATAATCAATGCCCTTTTGTTGAGTATAGTCTTTAGCTACTAATCTAGCTTTAAATTTATTTATGGAACCATCAGCTTTAAGTTTCTTCTTGAATATTCACTTACAACCAATAGGTTTATAACCTAGAGGTAAGTTGGTGAGTATCCAAGTATGGTTTTCCGTGATAGATTTAATCTCATTATCAATGGCTTCTTTTCAGAAAGGAGATTCAGGTGAATCCATTGCTTCTTGGAATGAGCTTGGATCACCTTCAATAAGAAATGTAAAGAAGTCTTCTCTAAAATCCTTTTGAATTCTACCTCTTTTGCTTCTTCGAGGTTTAATATCAAAAGACTAAGAAGAGCTGGAAGATGGTAAATCAGAAGGGAGAGATGAACTAGGATTTTCTGAGATTTTAGATTTGAAAGGAAAGATATTTTCAAAAAAGACTGTATCTCTAGCTTCAATGATAGTGTTGTTGGATATGTCACTGATTTCAGAATTAATGACTAGAAATCTATTAACATTGCTATCTAGTGCATATCCAATGAAAGCAGCATCAACAGTTTTGGAACTAAATTTTCTTTTCTTAGGTTTGGGAATAGCTACCTTAGCCAAGCAACCCCAAACTCGGAAGAAGTTCAGATTAGGAGATCACCCCTTCCAATATTCATAAGGAGTTGTATCAGAATTTTTCTGGGGAATCCTATTGAGAATAAAACAAGCAGAGAGAAGAGCTTCACCCCAGAGATTTTCAGGTGCTCCTGAACTGAGTAATATACAGTTTACCATGTCCATTAGGGTTCTGTTCTTTCGTTCAGCTACCTCGTTAGACTATGGTATATAGGGAGAAGTAACCTCATGAATAATACCGTGTTCTTGGCAATATTCAGTCATATGATTTGATGTATACTTCCCCCCACGATCAGATCTTAGAATCTTGATCTTCCCGTCAAGTTGGTTCTCAAATTCAACTTTATACACCTTAAACCTATCTATGACTTCATCTTTAGTTCTGAGAAGATAGATGTAACAATATCTGGAGTGATCGTCTATAAAGGTCACAAAATATCTCATACCCCCTCGGGTGAGAACTCGGTTCGAGTCACACACATCACTATGAATTAATTCGAGGGGTTTAGAGTTTCTAGTTACAGACTTGAAGGGTTTTTTTAGTGTGTTTTCCTTGAACACAAATCTCACACTTGGATGAGAGGTCAAAAGATGATTTAGGAATAAGATTCAATTTGATCATTTTCTGTAAAGTTTAAAAATTAACATGTCCAAGTCGTCCATGTCAGACATCACAAGATCCAACAATTTGTATAACAGAAGACTCAGAAATTTTATTAGAACTGGAATTGATTACATTGAGTTTGAAAAGGCCATTATAGATAAAACATTTTCCTATTAAAACATTACTCTTTGTAATCACAAATTTGTTGGATTCTTTTACAATCCTATAACCAGCTCTAAGAAGAAGAGATTCACTAATCAGATTACGACGGGGAGAAGGAACATGATAAGTGCCTTGCAGATGCAGAGCTTCCCCAGAAGTCATGGTGAGCTCTATACGTCCACTTTCTATTATTGGTTTAGTGGAGTCATCTGCTAAGCTTATGCTTCCTCCACGTGATTTCTGATAATTTGAAAACCAAGAGCGATCATTACAGACGTGGATATTTGCTCCGGAATCCAAATACCAATCAGTGGAAGAAGTTAGAGAATTTACAAGATGAGATGAGGAGGCTAACTGAAGGAGGTTTGATTCTCTTCAATCATATTAACTTTGTTGGATCCATTTCATTTAGGAGCAAGTTTAGCCGGTTCCTTCTTCCGAAAGAAACAGTTGGGAGCCATGTGATTGGTTCTACCACAGACAAAGCAGAACTTTCCATCAGACTTATGGCTGGAAGAATTGAGATTTGATTTGAAGGAAGATTTGTTGAAAGGTTGTTGATTTTTCTTGAATTTCTTTCCTTTGGGTTTGAAATTCCTAGATTTAGGCTTATCCTCTACCAAGTTTACTTTAGCTTTTGATTCATTCTTGGTTTTGGAATTCTGTCTATGCTGGTCTTCAATACGAATAGCCTTGAGGGCTTCAGTTAAGGTTAGATCTTCTTGCTTGTGTCGAAGATCTCCAGCAAATCTAGACCAGGAGGGAGGGAGTTTATCAATCAAACAGGAAACTTTATAATCGTCAGTAAAAGTGTTTCCTTTTGATTGGAAATGACGGAGGAAATCTAAGAATTCAAGAATTTGTTCATTAATGGGCTTGTCATCAACCATCATGAACTTATTGAAGGAGGAGGAGGTGAAACGCAGAATTCCGGCATCATCATAGCCATATTCTGCTTCAAGAGCACTCCATAGGTCTTTTGCACTTTTAAACTCATAGTATATGTCATAAAGGTTGTCCGCAAATGCACTAAGAATTCTATGAAAACAATGATAATTAATTTCTTCTGGTTTCATAGAGCTAGAAATAGAGCTAGCACCAGAACCAGAAGTGAAAGGAGCATGTTGTTCAGGATCAAGAGTCAAAGGTTGAGAACCACTAGTAGAAGACTCAGGAGTGTCAATAGCAGACAATAGACCTAAGGTAGTGAGCCAGTATCTCATCTGATTAGCCTACTATTTATAGTTAACACCGGTGAACTTCTCAGGTTTGACACTTTTTGAATGATCAAGAATTGTCATAAGTCCAATTTGAGTTTACTAGTCTAGGTAGATGGAATCTGAACAGGTAAAGGGTTTTGTCAATACTACTAGACTAGAAACTTAATTAAACCTGCTCTTAACCAAAAACTCTGAAAGTGAAAAGATTAAAATTTTACTCGGGTAGTTTGGCCAGGTAAGGATAGTACTAGAGGTTGATCAAAGATCTATTAAGTACATCGTTTCTTGCAGAGCGCTTTACGCAACCCTTAAACATTGCCTTAGACACCAAGTAATCCAAGAAAACTTGAACCAGTTCATTTAAAGATATTTTGTTTCTTTACTGTATATATATGTATATGAAAAGTGACAGAGAAATTATGTACAAAAGCAATAAAATAATTTTTTTTAACTACTAATTTAGATGCAAAATTAGTTAACAAATTAAAACAGTTAACTATAGGTTAAAAATGCATATTTAAATTAACAGCAAAATTATTATCTATCTTCTAGATTGCTGTTAAAATTAAAACAATTATTATAAAGCTAAAAATAAAAGAGTTAGAACACCAGGCCTAAACGGGTACAGTCGTGATTCACTGCCCTAGAAGATAGAGGACCCGTCTTTCACCCTGGCGCAGTCGATCCTCTCCCCCTAGCGGTAAAAGCCCCCGAAAACGGCCGGCCTCTGTACTCGGGCGCGAGTAGCAGAGCTTCTGCTCAGATGAAGACGGTTCCACGAAAATGTAACAATTATAATATCAGAGAAATTTTTAGAGGATTAGAGGATTCTTCTTGTTGTTGTGTCTTCTCCGAATGAGCTTCAACTCTTTATATAGCCTCTCAAACTGATAACCGATGCTGATAGTCCGCACACGTTACACGTATATCTCGCGTCAGTTATACGTTTCCATAACTTCCGCGACCGTTACAAGCTTATGTAAAACATACAAAAAATAAAACTTAAGAGGCAAAAGACTCGTGCGAGTGCGGCGTGGCGCGCGCGTCGTGGCGTGGCGTGCGTGGAGCAACAGCCTAAACAATACTAGACCAAAAATACTAACTCAAAGCACATTGAGATGTGAACCATTATAAACTTCTTGAACTTCTTCTCATTTTTCGATGTGGGACTATTCACAAAGGCAAAATTGCCTTTTCATGAACCAAAAGTCCAACATTTTGTGGGCATGCGTTTTGTTCGGAGGTGTCCAGAGGGAAGCTTTGGTTGGTATATGAGAAACTCAATCAAGAGTTACTTTGAGACGTGGACTGTAAAAGATTATTTGAATTCTGCAGGGGTCAAAGAGTATAAATTCCATATTGATAGCTTCTCAAGTTTGCACAGGGTTTATGATTTTACGGAAATCATAGATAGTGATATTCTCTTTAGTTCCTCCAGTACATTTGAAGATTGGCAAGTCTTTTTTTTTTTTTTTTGTAATCCTTACAGTTCTTCCTTTGAGAAAACTATAGATTTTGCACTGGATGAATTGGACATGGACTTTTTTACGCCATATTTTTAACTAGAGGAATTGAACACTGTCTAAGTTTGCAACTTATGCAGTGTATCTTGGAATTTCTTGTTCTGTATAATTGCTAAGCATTAAGAGTTTACTTTTATTAATTAAAAAAAAGTTAAATTAATTTTTGTTTTTAATTTAGCAGTAAGTTAAATTAATTTTCTTTAGTTCAAAATTTTAGATTTTTTTTTGGGTGGGCCACCCTCTGATCGGACAAATTTTGGCCTAAGCTAGAGAAAAACTAGATTTGGCCTAGATTGTAGTTGTCAAAGAGAGTGTGTTTGGCAACTTCAAAATAGAACCGGTCCTCGACTAGCTTTTTATTTTTTTAATTAACCAGACCAAAGTTGTCCCTTATGAGGTTTGGTTCACAAAAGAACTAATTTAAGGGCTAAATTTTAAACTAGAGAGAACTAGTCCGATTTGGCCCCAATTTGCCCAAACTGAAAACAATGTTATGGACCAAAATTGTACCATCTAAAACAAGTTTTGTGGAATTGTCAGACACCCTTAGTTTATAGTTAAAACAACATTGACACATATGGCCACTGACATTGATTAGTTGGAGGTTTTAGATTCAAGATCAGAATACCATATTCAAGCTAACTTTTGGAACATTGTTATTTTGTTGGACCGTGCACTGGACGGCTTGAGCCACACGGCTTGAGCCACTAAGCTCATGTCTTGAATGGCCTCAAGCCTAATCCAGACCCAGTTTCTACTAGATGAGCGCTGGATAATTAATTAAAGTTTAATTTCTTTGAGAATTAGGTCTTCAGTTCAACAAAGGAAGCTCTTCTGGGTCGTCACATTTTCTCCGAGTGTCCGTTTGGATGGAATCTAACAAGGAAGAAGAAAAAGTAGGGGACACATTCGCTTTGTTTGGGTAGCTAAAAAAGTTCTCCCTCGTTCACCCTCAACAATACAAAAATTATTCCCCTCCAATTGGGGTGTAATGGAGGAGAAGAGAACTCTCTTAACTTCCCTTCTCTTATCTTTCCTATTTGCCCTTATCCCTACACCCCTGAAATCCAAATCACCCTGAGGGATGAAATAATTCTCCTACTGCATTTTGGAAAAGGATTGAATTAGTCCATACACAAATCGCTCTTTTCTATCACCAATTGCTCGTGCTCATAGCGGCGATGTTCAACTAAGAGCTGCAATCAGCGAAAATATCGTTACGGACATGGCCAAGACGTCGATAACATTCTATCAAAAAATTAATGTGGCACCAACAACCATTTGCAAGCGATCAATTAATCGAATCCTAAATAAAAGTAATGCATAGGTGAACACTTTTGTATATTAATGCTTGTACAGTATCAAGCAATCACTATTGTTGTATTATGTCAATGGGCATGAGTGTCTGGCCAAATCCATGATTCACTCTTCTTCTTTCTACATTTAGGGAAAATGCCCTAACTCTGCTTGCATACCTTGAGCAACGATGATAGAAACCAACCAGGACAGGTTTTAACATTCAGAATAGAAATCTTTTCGGTAAAACAAAAGCAACATCATTATACATTCATGACTAGAATGTAATACCCAAATTACTAAAAAGGCAAAATAACAAACAAACAGAGCTGATCAAGAGTTACTAGGAATGACATCAAAGAAATGGTAAATCTCATCTTCATCAAAAACACCAACCTCTGTTGCGCAAACTGAGCAGCAAACGGGGTAGAAAACCACATCCTTTTCAGCATCCACTCGGCGCCTGGACATTCTTGGCTTCTGCTTGGGCTGCCTGAGTATCTGATCACGCCTGATACTGCAGTTGGTGACAAACATTGCCCGGTACTGATTCACATATTTTTCATGCCTACATATTTCACAAAGAATTGAGAAAATGTAAATGATCACAAATAAATGAAGGGTTATATCTATCAGCGTGCCATCGAGAGTTGGTTTCTTTACACACTATGAAACTGCAGCAATTATGAAATAACTGAAAGACGAAGTTTGAGACTTTAAAGTGAATGTCTCCATACAAGATGTCCAAAAAATCATAACAATTAGGTACAATAATTTAACAAAAAAAGTTCCCCATGGTAATAATTTAGGGGATTTCCTGCAAAATACCAATAGTTCAGCAAAGTTAACTGAAATTTACTGTTACAAACTAACCGTTATGGGATAAGAGTTTACGTCCACAGTATGAGATATGCGCAAATCTCTTTTAACTGTCATGAAATTGATATTAGATTCCTGGTTGACCAGTAAGCCATCCCCGAGAGATGAAAACAAATGCCCCTGAGACTCAAGACTGACAACCAGCTACACTTAATAGCACATTATGACTACCTACGTTGCCTAGATACGGGTACGGGTGCGG
Organism: Asparagus kiusianus; assembly: GCA_022839385.1. Lineage (NCBI taxonomy): Eukaryota > Viridiplantae > Streptophyta > Magnoliopsida > Asparagales > Asparagaceae > Asparagus > Asparagus kiusianus. The sequence goes on from BQKN01066532.1 coordinate 1,455,302, forward strand.
GTACGGGTGCAGGTGCGGGTACGGGTACGGGACACGGCAAATTTGTAAAAAGTAGGGTACGGGGACACGGCTGTATATATATAAAATAATTCACTTTAGATTAGTATTGAATTAAATACATATTACATTTGCAAATATACCCCAAAATATGACAAGCATCCCTCAAAATATTACAATATATTGTTTAAAGTTGCAAATATAACTCCAAAAGTTAGTTCTATATCCCAAAAACTTACAACTAACTAGCATATTCCAAAAGTTAAAACTATATCCTTGCATAAGAAATAGAAAACTATTTTTATTTTAATTAAAAATTTTGAACTAATATTATTACTTATATAAACCCTAACCCAAACCCCTCCCCATATAAAACCCAAACTCAAACCCTTGTCCTGTATAAAACCCAAACCAAAACCAAAACCCAAACCCGAACCCAAACCCAAACCCCTCCCCATATAAAACCTCAACCTCCCCCCTCTAGGGTTTCCGCCTCCTCCCATTTCTCCTCCGTATTCGTCGCCTCGTCGCCTCCTCCCATTTCTCCTCCGTCTTCGTCGCCTCGTCGCCTCCTCCGTCTTCGTCGCCTCGTCGCCTCCTCCCATTTCTCCTCCGTCTTCGTCACCTCCTCCCATTTCTCCTCGCCAATCTCTAGGGTTTCCGTCGTCGTCGTCGTCGTCGAGGCGTTGTTTCGTCGTCGAGGCACTAAAATTGCTTCGTCGAGGCTACTGATTTCGTCGTCGAGGAGCAGGATTCGTCGCTTCAGTCGATGGGTTCGAAGGCGGTGAAGGCAGATTCGCTTCAGAGCAAGGCGAAATTTCAGGTTCGTTTTTTTTCTTCTCCCTTGCGAGTGAAGTAGCCGTGTCGCTGCCGTTTGGGTGCGGATCCGCACCCAATACGTACCCGACACGGGTACGGGACCAAAAATCCCGTGTCGGGGTATCGTAGATGACTACTATGCAACTACTTGCATACGTTTTGTCATACCCAATAAACTTAATTTTTGAAGGGCAATGTTTATAATAATACCTTTGAGAACTCTAGCATTATCTTATATCGCAACAAGGAGATTGTGGGTGCAGCAAGCCCACTAGTGGCAATGGAGAAGAAGGGTGTCCTTTTTTTTCTTTTTATTTTTGGAGAGGAGGATGGAAACTGTTGAGTGGGAGAGTGGGAGAATTCTAGGACCAGCCCACAAAATTTGTCTTGGAAAACAACTTTGAGGGTTGGATTCGATCTTATTAGAATATACATAATAGAACGAGGTTCGGATTTAGAGAACTAGTTCAGCTCTTAACCCTAGGCAACTAATAACACCATAAATCCCAATTCAAATCCAACTCTTAGTCCCAAAGCAATAACACCATAATAAATTATAAAGAAACCCTGGTCCTATCAAACAATCAAAGAATAACCCGCGTAAGAATCCCCAACTACATTTGAATAACTCCACTCCTGATCAGGATGTACAGAAAAATTATACTTTCTTGCAAACAGAATCATTGATTTACAAAGGAGGTTCTCATCCACCCTCCTCTCTTATCAGACCTATTTAAGAACTTCAGGTGATAATTCCAATTTTTTGCTCAATCAAATGCTGTAACGCGTCCCATGGGCTTGGGTTCTTAAACACCAATCACATAGACATATGATTGCTGCTGCCACTATTGTTCATTCACAATTCTTCATCTATCTTCTGTGAGATATTGATAGATTTTCTAATTCTTTGGTTGAATAGTAAAATTCCACTACAGATGCACATAGCATACAAGCCTGCAGCTTTTTTTCTGAAACCAAAAACACCATATCATATCACTATCAGAAATGTGCATGACTTGCGTGTAATGTGATTTTCCGTGAAATGTCCATGTCAACATATCCTTGGCTATTTACACTCATATCTTGTAATATGTAACTTCAGTGAACTCCTATCGTTTATACTCTATAATAATGTTAATCTATGGGCAAAACTATGTTCTCACATAAATAAACCACATATGAGATGTATGCCAATCTCTATATGATACCAAACCTCGTTTATAGTCTTCTTCCTATTCCCTTTTCACCATTTTATTTTCTCAAATTTATCTTCATATTTGATTTTTTTGTGGATACAAGGCCTATCATGAATAGCTAGATAAGAAAGAGAAAAGACAATGGGAGTCCTAATATAAAGAATGACTCTGGCTTCAACTCATTACGAGAACTGTCACCTATATGGTTGTCAATGAGGAGTTACTTGATATAAACAGCTCAAGTTCTTTGGCACAAAGATATCCCCTTAAAATTTAAGTTCTCGTTTATTATGGCCACGAACTTGAGTGTTACACAGATCAAATGTATTTTGGATGCACAAAAAGAACCATGTAAATTCGGGGATGATTGAAGCAAGTTTTATAATGGTAAGATACGAAGAAATACAAATATAGCCTACTTATGGTTTGAACCTATATTCATCAAATACGAGGCAATCTACAATGTATTTCATATAAGAAGATCCATCAGATGTCAATTGCCCGCTTCCCAAAATACCGTGGAACCGGACCGTGAACAAGCCCGCGACGTATTAGATTGAGAAGAAATAAACACTAATTTTTTTTCTTTCTTTTTTCTTTTTTTTTCTTCTTAATCCAATACGCTAAGCGTCAAACACAAGAATATCAGTCACAGGTCCCCGATCACAATAGCAAGAATATAATAACAACCCAGAATAAGAAATAAACATATTATCAAAAGTAGATCATCCTAAACATAAAAATATAGGTCAAGCATATCTTAATTACAAAAAACAGTCAACTAGGAATAAAAAATTTTACATAGTCCATAATAAAAGAAAGGACTACCAAAACTACGAAAACACTACTAAAACATGATAATCATAAGTCTAACTGCGCACTGTAACCGGATCGAGTACTAGCCATCCTAAAACTCACGGGTCCGCATCTCAAATAAAATCAACATTCATATCACCAGATAACTGACTGTTCACAAATCCTCTACGTGCATCCAATACCGCTACACGAATCGGTCAGAGGACTACACGTAATTCGATCTCGGCTTGGTCCGAACTCAGGCAAAGCTCAGGTGAAGAAACAGGTCACGGACTAAGGTGACTACACGAATTCACTTTAGCCAAACAAACAAACCCTAGTGACTATACGAATTCATTGGCGCGAGCCTGGAAGATACATCAACAGCCATATCCGATCATATAAACAAAGACTTTCTCATCCCAACTCTTCTCGTTTTCCTAAGTTAAACATAATCAACGCTATCTCTGATTCACCACCTAAATTCAGTCAACACACCCACACATGTCACTAGGTCTGTTCATGGCGCACGATACCACTAAGTCATGAACTACTAATGGTTCTCAAACACAACCAGGAACAATAAATATGTCTAAATGATTCTACGGAATAACATGATGACATGTTAAATCCATTAAATTAAATCTCAAAACATGAAACATAATCATGAATAGTAAAATTACGCATGCAATCCGAATATCTTGTTATCCGAATCTCAAAACTACTCATAAAAATTATCAGCAGCTAAATAACATCAAATATAACTATGGTTAAAAAAACTGAAAACCGTGATTGTTTTGCACATAAATATCACAGTCTACAACTACCAACACAAAATCATAAATTACTTAAAATCCAAAATAAATAATTCCTTTTGCAAATAAATTCCTTTAAAACATCATAATTATCAAAAATATAATTCTTTTGTCGAAAATAACTTAACAACTCAAAATGACCCCTTTTTCAAAATAAATAATTTTAAATTATCTATTTTAATAACTATTCAAAACTAACCCATTTTCCAAATAAATTCTTTCTCATCATAATTATTCTAAAAATAATCTTTAAAAATAATAATCTATTAATTCTTATCCTTACAATATCAGTTATTCTCATCTATCATCAAACAATCCACGCAGATAATTATATCATAATTTAAAAACTACAACCAATCACAATACAGTCAAAATATGCATATAATGTATAATAAATCTTAAATTCATATTTGAGCAAGAGGGATCTTGCCTCGGGGTTCGTCGAACGAATCGACGTTGACGTGCGAGTCCGTGGGTCTGATCTGAGCGCGGGTCTGAAGAGCGTCGGTCGGAGCTGTTAGGGGCTGCCATAAGCGGGAGAGGTTGCTGGCGACGTCAAAGACGAGGCGAGGGGGCGTCGGGCAACGGTAGCGAATCTGGGCGAGGGCTGAGCGTGGTGGTGAGGAGAGAGGAGGGCAGATCTGCAGGGGGTCGGGGTTGTAGTAGAGCTCGGGGAGAAGGGGTTCGTCAGACTCACGCGGAGGAGGGTAAGGCAGCGATGAAGCGAGGAGGTTGGTCGAGGGCTGTCGGCTACGGGTTGCTGGAGGCGAGGGGGCGAGGGCGGTCGACAGGGGCGACTCGACGGCGGTTGAGAGAGGGAGGGGCTGAGACGTAGGGCTGCAGCGTGGGACTCGGCGGTGAGGTGCGAGCTAAGGTGGGTAGAGGAGGACGAGATGGGCTGGCGGTGAAGGACTGAAGGGGGTGGCGGCGCTCGGCTCGGCGGCTGCAGGCGTCGGCCTGGGCGGATCTGAGAGGGCTGGAGGGGCGGATCTGGTTTGGGAAAATGGAAGGAGGGGGTCTTGGTGGTGGAGGGGAGACGAGATGCGGCTGAGGGGCAGCGAGAGGTAGGGGAGAGTGGCGACGAAGGAGGGATTGATAAGCGACGCTGTGGGGGTCGAAGGGGGAGGAGCTCGGAGAAGCTGGTGAGCTGTTTGAGGTGGGTTGATAGGAGAACGACGTCGGGCTCGATGGAGGTTAGACGGAGCTTGGTGGAGGTTGAGGGAGGTGGTGGCGTGGTGGTCGTGCTCGTGGTCGAGCGAGGAGAGAGAGAACAAGAGGGAAGAGATGTTTGCGACGGGCGGCTTTAGAAGAAGAGAAGGGAGAGAGAAAGATAAAACAAACACACACATATGTATATATATAAGGAATTTAGAGTTTTGAAAAATAATTAAAAATAGTAATAATTACGAAAAAAATTAAATAATTACGTGAAAATTATCTACACATCAAAACGTACCAGTTGTAGTTACAACCGATAATACGCAACAGTAAAAATAATGCAAGAAATTACACAATTAAACAAAAATAATTAATAAAAAATATAATTACTTATATTTAAAAACCACTAATTATGGAAGAATTATCTACACAATAAAACGTACAAGTTGTACTAATATAACATATAATATGCAACAGTAGAAATAATACAACAAATTATACAAATAATACGTAATTAATAATACAACGTATTATTCGAAATAATACGTAATAATAATAATAATACAACATATTATTTAAAATGATACATAATAGTATTGATAACACAACGGATAAATTTTAAAAAAATTTACCACACAAAATAAATTTATAAATATTAAAATCATTTAAATAAATATAAAATTTAGACTTTTAAATCATAGAAAATTTTAGAAGGCTGAGAAAAATACAAATACTTTTCTAAAAATAATAATTAAATATTTTAAAATACAAAAAAATATTTTAATTAATATCAAAATTTACGGACATTACATCCTACCCCTCTTAAAACAAATTTTATCCTCGGGATTAAACCCAAGGACAGAGATAATGAACGAGAGTGGGTACTCGCAAATCGACGAGACAAGAAACAATAGGAAGCCCCAGAGTCAGAGAGTGATAAAGCAAGAACGGAAGAAACAAGAACTTTGTCTGTTACAGGAGGAAAATACATCTAGACTAGTACTCATAAACAAATCCTATCATAATATCATCAAGCAATACTAATAAGGAAAATCATATGCATGTAAAACTGAGATGAACAACTCTTACCGGTAATAACCTGGTCGTTCGCCTCAGCTTCCACGGTCGTCATCATGAATGTCTGACATGGTGGTTGCTACCTTCGCGCTTCCTTATAAACATGTTACTGTGGAGGAAAAGGCCAGGATAGGATCCGTGCTGAGCTGGTGCTGCTGGGGCAGGTCGAGGTGGAGCTGGAAGGGCTGCCCGAACTGGAGGTGGGGTCAAACGGGTCTGTTGTCGCTACGGACAGTCCTGACTGACATGGTCGGGGGATCCACAGGCGTAGCACAGACGAAGACGTCTGCGGCACTCCTGCTGGGTATGCCCAGCGTGGCCATAATAGGAACACTTCACTGAAGACTGATCGCGGGTCTGCACTCCGGGATGCTGATAGGGATGCACAGGAGGAAGTGGTTGGCGTTGAGTAAACTGATGTCGCTGCGGAGCCTGCTGCTGCCTCGGAGGGGAACGCTCGATATTCCGGACTGGAGCTGCTGGTGTTTTGCTCTGAATCACATGTGGATCTTCAGGTTCCTGCTGAACACTCTCGATCTCTCGTGCTGCATCTAGTACAGCCTCGTGAGTCGCAAGTGCTCTACCAGCTAGAGCAAACCTGATATACTTATCCAGGCCCTTCTGAAACTGATACCTCCTAATAGTAGGGTCTGTAACCAGGTGAGTAGCATATCGACTCAGGAAAGAGAACTCAGCCTCATACTCATCAACTGATCGGCCTCCCTGCTTGAGCTCAACAAACCTACGCAGGAGTTCGTCCCGAGCCGACTGATGAAAATACTTACTGTTGAAACGCTCTGTGAACGTCTCCCACAGGATTGGCCTTTCTAAATGGGCCTTCTCAGCTGCCCACCATATCCGAGCAGTATCGGTGAGCTGAATATCCATAAGGTCGACCCATTTCAGCAGGAGCAATACGGGTCACCGTAAGGATAGTCTCGGTGACCTTCAGGAACTCATCTGCTGCTAGAGGTCCTTCAGCACCAGAAAAGGAAGGCGGTCGCATGTACCGAAACTCCCTAACACCAAACTTTACGCGAGGGAGAGGCTGATGCTGAGGCTCCCTGTGCAGCTGTCCAACCAGGAACTGCTGATTCGCAACCAATCCATGAATCATCGCTAAAAGTTGGTTCGGGTCCACTTCAGGCGGCGGTCCACTACTACCAGGCTGGCTACCATTACCACGCGTAATCGTCATGGTTCTGAAGGAAAACGAGGATCAAAAGAAAACTAAGGTTAAAATCAAAACAATATATTGGGAAAATATGAACTAAAACATAGTTATTTAGATAATATTATAAGAACTTAATCGTAGTCTTACGGATGAAATATGATATGTATCTAAATTGTCCACTATATTCTTACTAGTGAGGACTCGGGACCGTGACCTGCATAGACCACCACTAAAACTTATCACGCCCCACTTCCCAAAATACCGGGGAACCGGAACGTGAACAAGCTCGCGACGTATTAGATGGAGAAGAAATATACACTAATTTTTTTCTTTTCCTTTTTTTCCTCAATCCAATACGCTAAGCGTCAAACACAAGAATATCAGTTACAGGTCCTCGATCACAATAGCAAGAATATAATAACCCAGAATAAAAAATAGACATATCATCAAAAGTATATCATCCTAGATATAAAAATATGGGTCAAACATACCCTTATTACAAAAAACGATCCAACTAGGAATAAAAAAATTACATAGTCCGTAATAAAAGAAAGTACTACTAAAAATGCGAAAATACTACTAAAACATGATAATCATAAGGCTAATTGCACAACACTGTAACCAGGTCGAGTACTAGTCATCCTAAAACTCACTGGTCCGCATCTCAAATAAAGTCAATATTCATATCACCGGATAACCGACTGTTCACAAATCCTCTACGCGTATCTAATACCGCTACATGAATCGGTCAGAGGACTACACGCAATTCGCTCTCGGTCTGGTCCGAACTCAGGCAAAGCTCAGGTGACGAAACAGGTCACGGACTAAGGTAACTACACGAATTCACTTTAACCCAACAAATCAACCCCAATGACCACGAATTCACTGGCACGAGCCTGAAAGATACATCAACAGCCACATCCGATCACATAAACAAAGACATTCTCATCCCAACTCTTCTCGTTTTCCTAAGTCAAACATTATCCACGCTATCTCTGGTTCACCACCTAAATTCAGTCAACACACCCACACATGTCACTAGGTCTGTTCATGACGCACGATGTCACTAAGTCATGAACTACTAATGGTTCTCAAACACAAGCAAGAACAATAAATAGGTCTAAATGATTCTATGCAATAACAAGATGACATGTCAAATCCATTAAATTAAATCTCAAAACATGAAATATAATCATGAATAGTAAAATTACGCATGCAATCAGAATATCTTGTTATCTGAATCTCAAAACTACTCATAAAAATTATCAGCAGCTAAATAACATCAAATATAACTATTGTTAAAAAGGATTGTTTTGCACATAAAATATCATAGTCTACAACTACCAACACAAAATCATAAATTACTTAAAATCCAAAATAAATAATTCTTTTTGCAAATAAATTCCTTTAAATCATCATAATTATCAAAAATATAATTCTTTTGTCGAAAATAACTTAACTCAAAATGACCCCTTTTTCGAAATAAATAATTTTAAATTATCTATTTTAATAACTATTCAAAACTAACCCATTTTCCAAATAAATTCTTTCTCATCATAATTATTCTAAAAATAATCTTTAAAAATAATAATCTATTAATTCTTATCCTTACAATATCAGTTATTCTCATCTATCATCAAACAATACACGCAGATAATCATATCACAATTTAAAAACTACAGCCAATCGCAATACAGTCAAAATATGCATATAATGTATAATAAATCTTAAATTCATATTTGAGCAAGAGGGCTCTTGCCTCGGGGTTCATCGAACGAATCGACGTTGACATGCGAGTCCGCGGGTCTGATCTGAGCGTCGGTCGGAGCTGTTAGGGGCTGCCGTAAGCGGAAGAGGTCGTCAGCGAGGTCGACGACGAGGCGAGGGGCGTCGGGCAGCGGTGGCGGATCTGGGCGAGGGCTGAGCGCGACGGTAAGAGAGGAGGGCAGATCTGCAGGGGGTCGGGGTTGTGGTGGAGCTCAGTGACAAGGGGTTTGTCGGACTCGCACGGAGGAGGGCAAGGCGGCGGTGTAGCGAGGAGGTTGGCCGAGGGCTGTCGGCCGCGGGTTGCTGGAGGCGAGGGGGTGAGGGCGGCCGACTGGGGCGACTCAGCGACAGTTGAGGGAGAGGCTGAGACGTGGGACTGCAGCGTGGGACTCAGCGGCGAGGTGCGAGCTAAGGTAGGCGGAGGAGGATGAGATGGGCTGGCGGTGAAGGGTTTAAGGGGGTGACGGCGCTCGGTTCGACGGCTGCAGGCGGCGGCCTGGGCGGATCTGAGAGGGTTGAAGGGGCGGATTTGGTTTGGGAAGATGGAAGGAGGGGGGTCTGGGTGGTGGAGGGGAGGCGAGATGCGGCTGAGGGGGTAGCGGGAGGTAGGGAGAGTGGAGGCGGAGGAGGGATTGATGGGTGGCGCTGTGGTGGTCGAAAGGGGAGGAACTCGGAGGAGCTGGTGGGTTGTTTGAGGTGGGTTGATAGGAGAACGACGTCGGGCTCGGTGGAGGTTGGAAGGAGCTTGGTGGCGATTAAGGGAGGTGGTGGCGTGGTGGTCGTGCTCACGATTGAGCGGGAAGAGAGAACGAGAGGGAAGAGATGTTTCCGACGGGCGGGTTTAGAAGAAGAGAAGGGAGAGAAAGATAAAAAACACACACATATATATATAAGGAATTTAGGGCTTTGAAAAATAATTATTAATAATAATAATTACAAAAAAAATTAAATAATTACGTGAAAATTATCTACACATCAAAACGTATCAGTTGTAGTATTACAACCGATAATACGCAATAATAAAAATAATGTAAGAAATTACACAATTAAACAGGAATAATTAATAAAAAATATAATTGTTTATATTTAAAAATAAATAATTATGGAAGAATTATATACACAATAAAACGTACAAGTTGTATTAATACAACAGATAATATGCAACAGTAGAAATAATACAACAAATTATACAAATAATACGTAACTAATAATACAACGTATTATCCGAAATAATACGTAATAATAATAATAATACAACATATTATTTAAAATGATACGTAATAATATCGATAACACAACGGATAAATTTCAAAAAAATTTACCACACAAAATAAATTTATAAATATTAAAATTATTTAAATAAATATAAAATTTGGACTTTTAATTCATAGAAAATTCTAGAAGGCTGAGAAAAATACAAATACATTTCTAAAAATAATAATTAAATATTTTAAAATATAAAAAAATTATTTTAATTAATATCAAAATTTCACAGGCATATTATCGCATATAGACAACAAGAAGTTTAGGAAACATCAACGCATCCCAACGTTTGTAGAAAACGTTGTTGTTGGTGCCCACATTTTGCTACAGACGTTGGGGCTTGAGGCCCACGTTTGCAAAGCAAAGTGTTGGGCCTGGGTGCCTCAATACACGTATACGTGATAATTAATTCTTTTAGCAACTGCTCTATTTAGATTTTTTTTCCTGCCCCACATAAACACAAATATATGCTTTCATCAATGCAAATAATTTAATTCTGTGTGTATGTAATTCAATGCCAATGTGGCTATAAAAAAGAAAAAAAGAAGCAACTTTGAAGGAAAAGTTTTAGATAGAAAGCAAAAGATTTATGCAATCGGGATTGCATCGTTGGATTAAATATTTGATCAAAGGCGTGATTCAGACATCATTCAAGATGGGAAAAGAAGTTATATAATTTTATCTTCATGGATACTGACTAATGGGCTAATATTCTTATAACAAATAACTAATTATCCCACTTTGCTATATATACAAGCACTTGATGAAAACTATCAAACCTAGACTTAGGACACGAAGAGTGCGTTGCTACAATTTAAGATATGACAGGTGATATCGTAAACAAGGAATGAGAGGACAAAGAAGATAATGAAGAATTACAAAGCGGGGATGATTGAAGCAAGTTTTATAATGGTAAGATACGAAGAATTACAAATATAGCCTACTTATGGTTTGAACCTATATTCATCAAATACGAGGCAATCTACCATGTATTTCATATAAGAAGATCCATCAGATGTCAATGAGACTAAAACTGTAAACTTCAGCACATTAACTCTACAATTCAGATGCATACCTTTGGCAATCAAGGCAAAGGGTGGTAAAACAAGCAGGGCAGCTAAGCACGGCATCGGAGGTACGACCTTTCCTTTGTTTATGGACCCATAACTCATCTTTCTCGTCAAGATTCGGATCGTAAAACTCTGGTTTGATGGAGTAATCGATTTCATCGTCACTGGAAACTAACATAAGACCACATCTTAGTAGTTAGCATATACACAATTTCATGATAAATGGTGGGCATCTTAAATGCTGGCTTGAAAAGCAACAGGTATATTTTGTAAAATAATATTAATTTAAAAAAGGGCAGTATTTAGTATTTACCTATTATTTTTTTACTCCCTTCTCCGTAGAAAGATAATAATATTTGCACTTGAATACCCTATAGTTTGGCCTACTTAGCACTTATATACCCTCACTGGTTTTTGGCAGCAATTATATACTCTAAAAACTTACACTTTTATACCCTTACTTTTTTGGCAGCACTTAAATACCCTTAGGTTTTTATACTTAAATGCCCTAAAGCTTTTAAAACTGGCACTGAAATATCCTAAATTTTTTAAAACTAGCACTCGAGTGCCCTAAAACTTTAAAAACTGACACATAAATAACCTCAGTTATGCAAATTTGAGGGTGTCAAAGTGTAACTTTTAAAAACTCTAGGCATTTACAGTTTCAAAAACTTAAGTGCAAATTTAGAAAGTCTAGGGTAAAAAATAGGGTATATAAGTGCAAAGTAGGAGAAACTACATGGTATTTAAGCGCAATTAAGCCATGTAATATATGTGTTATGTCCAATTAAACTTGTCGCCATGGACTCCAAGATTGCCCTCTTTTTTATCTTTTTTTTTTTTTTTTTTGAATTTCAAAAATTAAACTATGGAGAAATAGCTCCTCATCAAATTCCACCAAATAAGAACCTCCATGATTACAAAGGGCACAATTCAAACCTAAGTCAAAAAACACTGACCCAAACATCGTTCACATCAATAAAATCCCCCATTGAAACCTAAAAAGAGTAACGATATAGTTAGAATAGAAAAGGGGCGAAATTGGGTTGAAATTGCCCTAAAGAAACCACAAACTGGCATTTGGGCTACAAAATCTTCACGTGGAATAGATGACGCAATGAACAAAACCAGTAGTTTTTGAAGCAAAACCCTAGAACTGTTGTTATTTTTGTAGGAAAAAATAAATTTAAAGAGAAGTCGAGGAGAAATTGAAAGCGTACTGATATCGCGCGGATCGATGGTTGTGGACTCTGGTTCAGTTTCCATCGCCTCTTTCGCTTTGCCTTCCGCCATCGTCTTCGTTCCACGAGCTCGCCCTGTTGAGGGCTCGGGCCGAGAGTTCCAAAAATGAAGGCTAAACTAGCACTTTGCACTTTGCACTTTTATACCCTCACTTTTCTTTTTTTCCCCCTTTGCTGAATCTATATTATATACTCGTTTAAAAAATCAGCACATTGGGCGAACGTAATGTTTATTGAATTTACCGTTTGAGTCTATCGCAATCTATTTGAATTTAAAATAGAATTAAGATAAGTTATGGATAGAAAATTGATAGGCTTAATACTAAATTTCAGAAATATTAATGGTTGACTAATGTATTAATTTTAACAATTTAGAATATATAAATATTGTCAAAAATAAGTTTAAGTTGGAATACATAAGTGCGAAGTGAGTGAAACTATGAGTTGTATTAGGTGCTATTTGTTGTATCTAATATTTGAGATCTAAATCTTAAAGTCATGATTAATTCAAAGAGATTAACAAGAATCAAAAGGTACGGAAGCATATACCTGAATCCATTGAGGAAAACCTGATTAGGGTTTTAATGATCTTCTAACCTTAGGGTTTCTCCCTTATGGATCTCTTTAGATGAGGATAAGAGAATGAGAGTGGCTAACCCTAGATTAAGGACCATAACCCCATATATATAGGTGTTGTACATTTGTAATTTGACCCCTCATCAAATTACAATTACAACCTGGTATCTGCACATATAACCCCATGATTAATTTAAATACCCATTAACCCAAATTAATTGATCACTTTAGTGGGTTATCCTAAAGGATAGCAATACACACAGATTAATCATATGTGCCCACAAATAGATTTAAATCCAACAATCTCCCACTTGGGCACCATATGACTCCTTAAGGTGTATATAACCTTATGAGCTCAAAATTGCTATCACTAAAAAAAAGTATTTTCCAACAATATCGTCCATTGACTATATCAATATATGATCAAAGCGACCGTCGTCACATTTATCGTTACTCGACCCATCAATGATCACATATACCAATACAATCAAACGAGATAGATCAATCATGGATGTGCAGCATGAAAATTACATGCAATGTGATCAGTACATGTCTATTTTCAACTGTCCTACTTTAGTGAGGTCAAAACCAAACATAATGTAACGGAGTGTCTTAACTGAATACTTTATTCTGATCAGACAATACAACCAAACATAAAGCACCAAAAATTATAAACTCCCACTAAATCATGATATCCTCGAATAACACCACACCCATATGAGTAGTGTGCTCATGAAAGACCTTGGGTGTCAATCCCTTAGTAAGAGGATCAGCTATCATGAAGTTTGTCCCAATGTGCTCTATGGATATCTGTCCACTCTGTACCCTTTCTTTCACAACCAGGAACTTAATGTCAATATATTTTGACTTAGTTGAGCTCCTGTTGTTATTGGAATACATTACTGCAGATTTATTGTCACAATATAACCTTAGTGGTCTTTCCACATTTTCCAAAATACGTAGTCCAGTGACAAAATTTCGCAACCATATTCCATGATTTGATGCATCATAGCAAGCTACAAACTTTGCTGCCATAGTGGAGGAAGCTACGAGTCTGTTTAACATTTTTTCATGATATAGCTCCTCCTGCTAACATATAAATATAGCCTGATGTAGACTTTCTGCTATCTTGGCATCCAGCAAAATCGAATCAGAGTACCCAATGACCTCCAGCTGTTCTGATTTTCTGTATGTGAGCATATAATCTTTTGTTTTCTGAAGATACCTCATAACCCTTTTGACTGCTATCCAATGTTCCATACCAGGATTGCTTAAGTATCTTCCTAACATCCCAACAATATACGCAATATCCGGACGCGTACATACCTGAGCATACATTAGACTTCCTACAGCCGAAGCATAAGGAATCTTCTGCATTTCCTGAATTTCAATGTTGCCTTTAGGGCACTGATTGAGACTAAACTTGTCTCCTTTAGCCACAGGGGTGTCTCCTGGTCTGCAGTCTTGCATGCCAAACCTTTTAAGTACTTTATCAATATAGCTCTTTTGTGATAATCCAAGAATACCCCCAGAGCGATCTCGATATATTTGGATTCCTAATATAAAAGAGGCGTCCCCAAGATCTTTCATCTCAAAATTCTTTGATAGAAATCTCTTGGTTTCGTGCAACATGCCTATATCATTAGTGGCAAGCAATATGTCATCGACATACAGAACCAAAAAAATATACTTATTCCCACTGAACTTGTGATATACACAGTCATCAACAATGTTCATCTCAAAACCGAATGAGATAATTATTTGTTGAAACTTGTAATACCATTGACAAGGAGCTTGCTTGAGTCCATAGATGGATTTTTTTAATTTGCAAACCATATTCTTTGGGTCTCCTGACACAAAGTTTTCTGGTTGTACCATATAAATCATCTCATCAATGTCACCATTGAGAAATGCAGTCTTAACATCCATCTGATGTAACTCAAGATCATAATGAGCAACAAGTGCCATGATTATTCTGAAAGAGTCTTTTGATGAAACCGGAGAGAAAGTCTATGTATAATTAATGTCTTCCTTTTGAGTAAAGCCTTTAGCTACAAGACGTACCTTATACCTCTCCACATTACTATTTGCATCCCGCTTGGTTTTAAAAATCCATTTATAACCAATTGATTTTGTACCTTCTGGCAATGGGACAAGTTCCCAAACCTTATTGTCTTGCATAGACTTATACTCTTCATTCATAGTATCAATCCACTGTTGAGAGTTAGAACTTTTCATGGTCTGAGAGAAGTTGATTGGATCATCTTCCAACATTCCATTACTTTCCTTATGTTCTTGGAGAAATACAGTATAATCATCCGAAATAACATTTCTCCTTTCTCTCGTGGATCTCCTTAATGGCACTGGTTCTTGGGGTTGTTGAGTTTGTTCTTCTGGAACAGGGAGTTGTTCAACATTGTCATCTTGAGGTTCCGGATTTACTTCTTGAGCAACAATAGGTATAGTAACCTGAATATTGTCAAAAGTAACTGTATGGATTGGATCTGAAGTCAATTCCTCCTCAAAAGCAATGTCTCTGACCTTATTTCTCCCCCCAAACTCAACATCCTCAAAGAATGTTACTGTTCCCGTCTTAAAAATATTCTTTAGTGTGAGATCATAGAACTTATAGCCCCTAGAGCGTTCAGAGTACCCAATAAAGTAGCTGGTAACTATTTTAGAGTCTAATTTCTTTTCATTTGGCCTATAAGGCCTTGTCTCAGCTGGACATCCCCAAATATGTAAGTGCTTTAAACTGGGCTTTCGACCAGTCCAAAGCTCATAAGGTGTTTTAGCAACTGCTTTACTTGGTACTTTATTCAGAATATAAACTGATGTCTTTAGTACTTCTCCCCAGAGTGACTCTGGTAAAAAAGAATGAGCAATCATACTTCTTACCATATCCTTAAGAGTCATGTTTCGTCTTTCAGCTATACTATTCATGGTAGGTGAACCCGACATGATGTACTGTGGGACGATACTGTATTCCTCTAGGTATCTAGCAAATGGTCATGGACATTGTTCACCTGAACCATCATATCTGCCGTATTACTCACCACCATGATCAGATCTAACGGTTTTAATTCTTCTGTTGAGTTGATTCTCAACTTCAGTTTTATAGGCTTTGAACATGTCCAAAGACTCGGATTTTCCATGAATAAGATATAGGTACCCATAACGTGAGTAATCGTATATGAATAATATAAAATATTGTTGACCATTCCAGGATGTCGTAAGGAATGGCCCACAAATATCCGTATATATTAATTCTAAGACATCCGAAGATCTGTTGGTACCTAATCTCTTAACTTTGGTCTGTTTTCCCTTGATACATTCAACACATACATCGAAGTACGAAAAATCAAGGAAATCCAAAATGCCATTAGACACAAGACGCTCAACTCTACCTTTTGAGATATGACCCAAACGCTTATGCCATAATATCGCCGAATTTTCCTTATTTAATTTACGCTTAGTACCACGTAATTCCACATGCAAGGATTCATTATAAGAAGCAATTATATCAAGCAAATATAGATTGTCATAAGTACTCAAGTAACCAGTTCCCATAATATTTGAATTAAAAGATAAACCGAATTGATTGTTTCCAAATGAACAAGAATAACCTGATTTGTCCAATACAGAAACTGAAATCAAATTCCGTCTAAAAGACGGTACTACAAAAAAATCTTTTAAGTCCAAATAAGAACCAGTTCCTAATAGCAACCTAAAATACCCAATTGCTTCCACATCTACCAATTGACCGTCGCCCACAAAGATGTATCTTTCAACATCACTTGGCTTTCGGTAGCTCAGGCAACCCTGCATAGAAACACTTATGTGAGTAGTAGCACCAGAGTCTAACCACCAAGTGTTTCTAGGTACTGAAGGTAAATTAACCTCATAACAGACCAAAGTAAGGAACATACCTTTATTAGCACGCCAGACGTGATATTTGGTACAATCATTCTTTACGTGTCCAGGCTTGTTATAGAAGAAACAACCCTGATTATCCTTATGTTGTTTCTTCTGAACTGGACCCTTAGCAGCTTCATTATCATTCTTTCTTTTCTTACCCTTATCCTTAGAAGCGTAGGCCAAATGAGCACTTTCAGTCTTATCTTGCTTCAACATGTCTTCTTCTTGCACATAGTATGAAATGAGCTCATTTAGAGTCCATTTCTCCTTTTGACAGTTATAATTGACCTTAAACTGATTGAATTGTGCAGGAAGAGACAACAAGACCATATGCACCAATAACTCATCACAAAGATCGAGTTTAAGTGCCTTAAGCTTTGAAGCAATATGAGACATTTTCATAATGTACTCCCTGATATTTCCTTTGCCCTTATACTTCATCGAAATCAAGCGAGCTAAAAGCGTGCTTGTTTCTATCTTATCGTTTTTCGCAAAACACTTCTCAATTTCGGTAAGAAAATCTTTAGCCTTAGTAATCCCTTCGGATTCTATGCCTCTAAAGACTTCCGGAACGCTGCGCTTAATGATCATAAGACTCATGCGATTTGAACGGTCCCACTTCTCATACTCTTTCTTTGCATCAAGAGTGCTATCCGCATTGAGAGCTTGAGGTTGTTCAGTTCTTAATGCAAGGTCTAGATCCATACAGCCAAGAATAATTAATATGTTTTCTTTCCAAACTTTGAAATTTGTCCCATTGAGCATGGGAATTGAGTTGATGTTAGCAGAAATTGTTGCAGCAGATGCATTAGCTGAAATAAACAAAAGATACTCACATCATTAACCGTAATTATTAATCAATAAAATTTAAATAATGACAAATCCTATTTCATAATATCTGGCACAACATTAATATCGAGTCTTTGGATAGTAATATTAACTTGTAATTGATATCTTGTTGCAATGATCAAACATTGACAATAACTCATGTCAAATAATAAAACTTTCTTTGGATCGATTCATTATTCACATGTAAACCTTATAATTATCACACATTTATCATCGCAGATGTGTATGCAATCTAAATAAATATTGACCTTCCTTTGGGCCGATTAAATATTTACACGAAAGCATATACACAAACATCTCACATTCTTCATGAACAATCTACACAAGAGAGGTTACTTTGGCAACTTTTTCTTTTAATTAATCAATTGGAGTGAGAGACAACATTAATACCTTAGTATCATAATATTTGAGTTAAATAATTGATTAACTACCAAAATTAATTCAAATTAAACAACTTAATTTGAATTAGAAGAATTTTCCATAGCTTAATTAGGCCACATAACTTAATTAAATAAATTAAGTGTACCAAAGTGGACCTATAATTTAATTTGAAAAGCCGAGGCTTAACCATAGTGAACATGAAGTTCTCTTGACTTCGAACGCGAGGTTCGTTTGTATTGAGTACAAGACTCACCTAAGAACGAACGCGAGGTTCGTTTGAAAAAATGAACGCGAAGTTTGACCTGAGAAAGAGCACGAGGCTCGCCTGAACTTCGAAGAATCGAGGCTCTCTTGAGATCCGAGCGTCGAGCTCACTGAATTGAGCACAAGACTCACATGAAAACGAGCACGAGGCTCTCTTGATTTGAGCACGGGGCTCGCTTGAGCTTCCCAAATCAGCCGACGAAGGTCGACTAGATCTGAGCCTCGATTTCGAATCCGAGGTTTGCCTGAGATCCGAACGCCGAGCTTGCCTACAACGAGGTTCGAGCTCACTTGAGTTGAACCCAAGGTTCACTAAATTCGAACACGAGGTTCGCTGAAATTCGAACACGAGGTTCATTAAGAGTTGGAACACGAGGTTCAACTGGAGTCGAGCACGAGGTTCGTCAGAAAATAAACACGAGGTTCGTTGGATTCGAGCACGAAGCTTGTTAGAAGCAAACTGAGGTTCGCTGAAAATTTCAAGCCGAAGCTTGCTTGAACTGAGCACGAAGCTCACCTGAAATCGAGCACGAAGCTCGCCCAAAAATCAAGGTAACCTCCTCCTTAATTTCCGCATGTTTTCACGCGCACGAACCCCTTTAGGGTTTAATCTGAAACCGCCGCCGCCATTGCTCCCACACCCAGAGGTCGAAACCCTAGGGTTTCCTAACGTCGCCGTCACCATCGGAGTCGACAGCGAGGCCGCCAGCGACACTTCACCGGCGAGGAGCATGGGACCGACGACCAAACAAAATAGATCCAAAAATTCCTCGATTTTATTTCAAAATCAGATCCAGAATAAAAGATGACCTTTTTTTGATTCAAAATTGAAAGAAAAACCAAACAAAAAAAGAAATCTTTACTATTCATCCGGAAAAAACATTACTGTTCATCCGTGAACAGATCTGAATAAAACACAAATTAAGATCAAAGAACCCTAAA
>BQKN01066532.1:1479603-1498681 GCA_022839385.1 Asparagus kiusianus
TTAACAATTAAACCGTAACCTTAACAATTAAACCCGTAACCTTAACAGTTAAACTCGTAACCTTAACAATTAAGCTCATAACCTTAACAATTAAACCGTAACCTTACAATTAACTCGTAACCTTAACAATTAAACACGTAACCTTAACAATTAAACATGTAACCGTAACAATTAAACACGTAACCGTAACGATTAAACTCGTAACCTTAACAATTAAACCCGTAACCTTAACAATTAAATCGTAACCTTAACAATTAAACCGTAACCGTAACAATTAAACACGTAACATTAATAATTAAACACGTAACATTAACAATTAAACCCGTAACCTTAACAATTAAACCCGTAACCTTAACAACAAATCCGTAATCTACACAACAAACCCATAACCTTAACAACAAACCCATAACCTTAACAACCAACCCGTAACCTTAACAATCAATGCATAATCTTTATAACCAACCATTATCCTTAACAACGAATATTCTAAAAATACAAAAAAAATAAAAAACAAAAATAATAAAATAATAATCCTCTTCAATCATTTCAATATCATCAAAGTAACATCATGATAGAGAGAGACAGAGAGAGAGGATTCATAACCTTAACAATTGACCCGTAACATTAACAATTAACTCGTAACCTTAACAATTAA
The DNA here is from genome assembly GCA_022839385.1 of Asparagus kiusianus. Classification (NCBI taxonomy): domain Eukaryota; kingdom Viridiplantae; phylum Streptophyta; class Magnoliopsida; order Asparagales; family Asparagaceae; genus Asparagus; species Asparagus kiusianus. The sequence continues at coordinate 1,480,259 of BQKN01066532.1, forward strand.
CCCGTAACTTTAACAATCACCCAATACAAACAACGAAAATAATAAAAAACAAAAATAACAAAATAATCATCATCAACCATTTCAACTATCATCTCAGTACATCATGATAAAGAGAGAGAGAAAACGAAAATAATAAAATAATCCTCATCATATTTTAATAAAAAAAGAAAGAGAGAGAGAATGGCATTATGGTCTTCACATATTTTAATCTCTTGGGTTTTGTGTTTTGGGGACTCAGAGAACAGAATCTTTATTTTTGGGGGTAAAACACCCATTGACAAAGTCTTGGGGGTGGGAAGCATGTTTCCTTGGCTTTTGGGGGCTGGAAGCATTTTTCCCTATTTATTTTCATATTCTTATGATGTGATTTGATTAACATGCTCATTTTCAGTTTGGTATCCCAAAGTTTATCCATTTCTTCACCTCCAAGGGGCTGTTTGTTTTGATTTTTTGGAAGAGGAAAGCTTGTCAAAACTGTCAGTTTTTGTCAGTTTTGACACCTTTCACACCATTTTCCTCTTCAAAAAAATCAAAACAAACGGGCCCTAACCGTTCAAGAGTGTTTTTTTCTTTTGCCCCTCCCTGATGGGGATAGGGGCAAGATCTTGTCCGAGGGGTGTTGGCTATATTACCGTTGTGTGCCCGCGCTGGTTGTTGTAATTTTAATAAATTTTCTTTTAAATTTGTGTCATGAAACTAACATGTGATACCATCGTGCACATAAAGCGTAACATGTTTTTTTTATTGTTTCTGCGTTATAAATAAAAGACGGTAAATTATTATTAGATGTTGTACGTTTCGGCCCAGAAATTAAACTTTTGTAAACGTTTTCGGCCTAAAAAAATAACTTCTGCTCTGAAAACGAACTGCTACGACTGTCGCTCTGCCTTGACAAACTGGCTGCGGGCAGCCTTTGACGGAGAGGCTCTGTCGACTGTCGCTCTGCGTCGACAGACTGTGGCTGCAGCAACCTTTGACAAAGAGGCTGGCTAGGTGGTAGACAGCATCGAACTATAAAAAATCAGCAGCACAGCTAGCATCTTGAGCTGCACAATTCCAAGAGAAGAGACGGCCTCGAGCACCTCAATTCATGTCCTCAGCTAGCAATCCATTATCTCTCACATAAAAAAAAAAAGGGGGGGGGGGGGGGGGGGTTCAAAAGCGTTCTAGAAAATGAAATCTTGGGAGAGCTTATAGCCGCGCACTTTTTTAACAATAGGATGAAGACAGTTGTGAAAAAAGACACAGAAATGTATAGCATGTCCATGTAAAATCTAGGAGACTTTTGACATTGGAAGAGGTTCTCAAAATTAGAGATTCTCTTATGCATAAATGTGGAGGAATTGACTCATATATTTCAAATATCTACAGTTGGTGGTTGGGGCTAAGGTGACAATATATATAGTTTACATGTTGATGTATGTTTCTCTTAGCCATCTTCCTTGGTACTCCCTCTAACGGGAGCTCTTTAATTATGCCTAAATATTTCATTGTTTGGCTGTAAGATTTAGACAGCTCTTGCAGTGTCTTTGATAAGAATGGGGTTTGATTTGTACAACATCGTATGTAACTCTCAGTCAAAGAGTGTCGACCATCTCTCGTTTACATGATTTTGCTGCTCAATTATGGAACGCAGTGATGGATTTATTGGGTTATGCTCCATATGTTTGCTCACAATTTTTGACTTGGGGAGTCTCCAATTTAAGGGTTAGTCAGTAAAAAAAAAAGATCTTTTCTGCTTGTCTTGGTGCTTGCATTTACCACCCATGCAAGGAAGAAATCGTGACTATTTGCTCAAACATGTTCTCCATGCAACAATGGTTGTAAAGGAGATTAAGAAGAATGTGTTCATGAGGATTTTTCATGCAAAAAACCATGTACATATTTATTACAAAACATATGTAAAACCTGAGTTTTATCGTTGTTACCGAGTCTTGCTCTGTTTTTTATTTCTATTTGATGTATCATCTCAGGTGTGCCCGAGTTGTATTTGTACTTCATTCTATTGGTAATGAATTGAAATTGCACAAAAGAAAAAAAAAACCATTTCAATAAAAGAGTCAAAAGATAAAGTCCTCAACCGATATTGAATATAGCATTAGCCTAGACGTATTTAGATTGATTAGTGTAGTTATTTTGCTATTAAGTATATGATTGATGATTGATCAGATGAAGTGTATTTTTTAGTATCGACATGATGTATTGTGATTTGCAAATGTTTTGAGGTTACAATGTGCCTTAAAGAGGTAAAAGGATTTGCTTGAATGAAGGCTAGCTATGTTGATAATAGTTGCTCTTAACTACGTAAGGTGTTGATACAACTACTATGTCGTTTGCATCTCCTCTATATTATGTGTTTCATAAATAATTATAAGATTACTGAGGGCAATATTAGTTGGACTTGATCTCATATAATTTCTTAACATGCACCATGTGCAATGCACATACTACTTACTAGTATAATTACAAACATCCAAACTGCGATTTTAAAGCTTATGTGACTTTTTAACCATACACACCCTATGAGTAGGATATATAAAGAAATTTCTTAAAGTGTTCTTTTTTCCCCCAATTATGCTGTCAAATTATTAAAATTATTTTAATATTTAACTAAATTTATAATAAATAATTAGTGAAGACATGGTTACTACGGTTTAAAAAAATGTATGTGAATGTCGTTAGGGGCATACCGATATGTAGTCGTGGTTTGTTTATTTTGGATGTGTACATACATACCTTAAAATATAACTACGATCAAGCTATTCAACTAAGGTTGCGTTTGGAAGAGTGATTTGGGCCTTAGATTTTAAATCTAGGATTTCAAATTTAAATTTAATTGTTCGGGTCTCATCTTTTTAGCCCGAATTTAAATGGGGGAATAAACAGAATGGACCTTACACCTCTCTCTCTCTCTCTCTCTCTTTTCTTCTATATGTTTTTTTATATATATATATATATATATATATATATATATAATAGACAACTTAAGAATAAATAATGTAAACTATTGAAAAGAAAGAAAGAGCATGTGTTAGACAATTGAGAGAGCGGTCGGTTCTATTTGTTCTGGGTTTAAATTTTCTCAAATCGAACCAACTGAAATATGTTTTAAAACCAAATTGAATAATCAAAATTTGGTATATTTAGTTGTTTAATTGGTTAAACCAATTAATGCTCACCTCTAAACGACACCAATAAGATTTAAGTCTTACTTATTCAACTCGGATTTGGGGCGGAGAGATAAGAAAAGATACACAGAGTTAAAAGGTTTTGTAAGGACTTTTCATTTGTTTCCATGTATTTAGGGGCTATTTGTTTTCATGTATTTTGTGAATTTTGCATTGAAAAGTGGGACCTATAAGCTTAAAATTCTAGTTATTATCAAATACATTGTTGTTTGTTACTTTTCATACCTCAAATTCGAAGTTGACACATAGGATATATGCATCAAATGTAATCCCCTAAAATTATGATGCTTTCGCTCAAATTTGTAGTTCTAGTCACAAATTCTTAAGAAAATGTGTGTGCAACCAAACAACATTTGTTGGATTTTATCCCTAATGTAAATATAATTTAATATCCATTGTAAAACAAACAAGATTTGCTTGTCATTTTTATGCCACGAATGTAGGGCTATTGTGTAGAATAGATGCATCAAATATATGATTCCTCATAATTGTGCTGATTTCATGTGAATTTGTGATGTTAGTAACATATTCTCAATAAAATGCGTCTACAACTAAGCAAGATTTTGAATATGAATTTTTCTAACTTTATGGCTTGCACCAAAATACAATTCACGAACCAAAAAGAATAATCTATGCAAGAGTATCAAAAATCTCTTACTTGGTGCATTTTCTATTTATTTGTCACTTTATTCCATTGAGACCCTTCCTTATTCTATTCCGTTGAGACCCAATTTCTGATTTTAAGAGCTGGATGTGACAGTATGACAACTCAAAAGAGGCCGTACGATATCCAAATTATCCAACCAATTTGTCTCATTGCACAAAGCTACAGCCAATAACAACCATGCAAACTAGCTTTTTCTCTTTTTTATTTAATAAAAGGTGTGATTTTCTTTTGATTATGTTTGCACAGTTGTGTACATAATATTTAGGGGGTGTTTGTTTCAAATCCTATAATTTTAGGATATGAATTTCACCATGGGATTTGAAATCCATAGGTAATTTGTTATAGCTAGGTTGGGATCCCTAAAACTTTGTTTGTTTCAACAATATTTTGGGATTTGGAATACTATCATTTATAATCTTTTTGTGTGTTTTAAACTTTTTGGAATTTGAAATCCATAATTTGTATAAAGCTTTTGAAATCAACCCCACATCCCACATGAAAAAGAGGATTTTACAAATCCTTAAATAATTTTTTTATTATTTGGATAAACCTCTTTTTACATCCTAAAACCTGAAATCCACACCATATCCAAAAAAAATTGAAACAAACACCCCCTAATAGACAAGTTGCGTGCAGTGTACTATTTTTCATCCGTAAAAAACTTCACAGCGTAAGTTGCTTCTCCTCCTCTTTCTTAGCTTTGCAGCTTGATAATTAAGGATGAGGCTTTTAAATAGGAGGGGTGTTAGGTACACACCCTCAACCACAATCCAAACCACACCTCTACTCTCTCTATAGTGCATTGGGACCCACATGAAATTTTAAAAATAAAATTTCATGTGGGTCCCAATGCACTATAGAGAGAGTAGAGGTGTAGTTGAGATTGTGGTTGTGAGTGCGTCCCTAACATTTCTATTTAAATAGCAAGGGCGGTCTACTTTGAGGTTGCCATGTAGTTTTTTTTTTTTTTTTTTTTGTACTTGCACTTTCAACTTAGCGTGTGAGGTCCAAATAAGGCCATACTTTAGGAAACTCATCATTTTAGGTGTTGCTTTTCTTTCTTTCTTTTAGATCAAAATTTTCCCCCAGTAAAACACCTCATAGAGAAAACTGTCCTCTTCAATTTATTCAAACTTACATATTACATGTTGTTCCACATTAGCCTAGGGCTCAATGAAGTAAATAGTTAGAGGGCAAAATGACATAGAGCTTCAATACTAAGAGGGTGTTTGGAGATGCTTATTTTGTTGGTCAAACTAGCTTTAACTTAGTTTTTTTCCGTATCTATCTATTTGGTAAACTACCAAATAAGTTAGCTTAATGTGTCATTTTTAAAAGCTGATATGCTCCAGCTTTCAAAAAATAATCTTATAAGCTCACCCAAATGAGCTAGGTTTGACCAAACAAATTACTATTTTAACCAAATATTTTTTAACCAAATTTTATTATAAAAGGCAAAAGCCATCAAAAGCTAACATAACCTAAAAGCTTGTAAAAACAAGCCTTCCCAAACACCCACTAAGTGTATTTCTTATGGGGTCAATGGAGGCATCGACCCCATTATCTCCACTGTAGATCCGCACTGGACATAGAGGTTTAATGCTAAGCATATTTTTTACAGGATCAGTTGATCCCATTGCCCTGACCGTAGATTCGCCTTTGACAGTACAAGGAAGAAATTTCACCCCCCTAAAAGATTCTCAAACAAGGTGAATTGTTTTCCTAACTACCCTTCACCTATACTTGCTTTCATCCGAACAGGATGTAAGTAATCACATGAGGAATTTATCTAAACAAATCTATTAGATATATGCTCTTAATAACGTAAAGTCTAGTTTGATTTTCTAATGCATTATTAGAGTGGGTTAATTTCAAAAAATCCCTAAACCATAGGACTAAGTTATTAACCCGTCAAATAAGTTTTACTTTAGCCCTTATAATAATTTTTAGTATCCGGGAATAACAACGATTTTGATTATTTTCTTTGTAAATATAGGGGTTAACTTAATCATTCTAAATATGAGTATTAGTAAACCCCTCATTTTTAATAGATTAACTCATTTTAATCCCTCTAGAAGGGTTAACTTAACGCTTCTATATTTTTTATGTTTGACAAACTGTATAGGGTTAATTCACTTTAACTATTGTCTAGATTTTCTGTGTTTGACGGGTTAAGAAGGTATTAGGTCTCATTAACCCCTCACTTAACCTGTTGTCAAACGGTCACCTAAAGGTTTTTCACATAACCCTTAGGAACTTCGGAGGGTTTCACAAACACCCATGAGCTTTAAGCTTTTATCATCAGACTCTTTATGTAATTTGCAAATTAAAAATTTTTTCTCGTGAGAAAATCTCATAATTTACGGGAGGGATCATGTTGCTTGTAAATAACAAAAGTTAATCCCCCCCCGGCGAACGGACAGTTTAGCTAGCTATTTGCATTTTTTAGCTAGCGGTATAATAAGATGAGAAAATATTAAATTCATGGGTGGTTTTGTGAGACACCCCAAACGTCAGGGGGTTATGTGAAACTAAACCAAGACAATAACATGACCCGTGGAGTGACTGGTAATAAGGGTAAATTGCAAATAACCCCGTCAACACCGTCAGCTGTAGCTGGACAACGGTGCTGTGTACTGGCGGAGGGGGTGATAAATGCAAATAGATTATGTGCCAAGCAACAAGCCAAACCCATACACAGTAAAAAAAAAAAATATAATGTTGATATATTTTGTTGTTTACGAGTAGCTCCGTACCAAAGAAACTGGATATTAAATGTTCTGATCGAGCAATCATCACCAAAAGGTAACAAGAGAATATTACCCCCAGCTGGGGGGGTGGGGGGGCGGGGGGGGGTTAGGTGAGCGCAGCACCAGCTGTTTCTTGATTGATTTGATTTGATTTTGAATCACAAAAAATTATTACAGATACATGTCATCATCAAAGATTCAGAGGAGCAAAGATGAGGGGCCCTGGCTGCAATAATCACGTTATTACAATAATATGGTTAGCACGTGCAAAAGTTATATTTGCAACAACAATTGCGGGGCCCACCTGATTTGTACGTGGGGCCGCTAAGTAGAGAAGAAGAAAAATAAAAATAAAAATAAAAGTGTTGGGTTTCTCTTTGGTTTTTTTTATACTACACCCAAAGTTCATACTGATTTATTTTGGAACACATCTACTTCGCAATTATTGTTAAGCACGAGATATCCCCATTGAATTATCTATTTTAGTTGTACTTGATGTATTAGAAGGAGAGGTTTCATTTAGATCTAAACCTATGGAACCAACACCAAGATATAAGATAACGTTTCCCCCTTTTTGTTAGCTAATGATACGTGTTGCCTGGTACTATGGTTATTTCTTTGAATTTTCGATCCAAAATAAAATGATCACCTACCTGTATAGTTTAAAGTATGCTTAAAAATTTCGAATTACAATCTATAGCGCTTGATAAATATAGTAGATTATAATTCATCATAATAGTATAAATTTTGGCAAATGGATGGATTATCATTCTTTATCATTATCAAAATGATAAAAAAATATAAGACTCGTGATGAGTTATTAAATAAAGTATTAAATTTTTGTGAAATTACAAGGGGCATAATTATTATTTTTTACTTGGCTAGACTAATACTTATATTTCACCAAAAAATAAACTAAGATATCCTAACATATTTTTATGATGGATTATAACTTATATGCTAAACTCACCGTGGCTTATAAGCTAACCTTAAACATTTTCCAAATACACATTTGAAAAAAATTCACTCTGTTTTTTGATTTTTATCAATGATTATGGCAGTGCTTTGGACGTAAAGACAACTCAGTTTTTAACTTTGGGTTTAGCAATAAAAAACCCGAAAAAATATGATAAAGATTTCCTTTAATTAAAAAAAAAGCAAATATATAAAAGAAATAAAATCCCAGCATATTCGGTCCCTTCGAAAACCGAACAACCTCATCTCTACTCCTCTGATTTCTTCTTCTTCCGGCAAAAAAAAAAAAAAAAAAACAAAAAACAAAAAAAAAAAAACAAAAAAAGACACCCGATCTTGATCGCTCTCTTCTAAAACTCGGTCGATTTTGTTTATGGGCGAAACCGAAAAGGATTCGTCCGAGTTGCCTCAACCATCGCCGGAGACTGCCGCCGCTCCCGCCACCGCCGGCTCAATGGCGATCACACTTTCCGAGGACTCCGAAATCAGCCCTAACCCTAACCCTTCCTGGTTCACGCCGAAGAGGTAGGAAGACGTTCGATTTTCTTTCTTAACTTACTCAATTTTGTCGATTTTAGTAATTTGTGTGTTAATTTTGTAGGTTACTCGTGATATTTTGTGTTATTAACATGATAAATTACGTTGACCGTGGAGCAATAGCTAGCAATGGCGTCAATGGGTCTCTAGGAACGTGCACTGATGGTGGAATATGCACTTCTGGTAGCGGGATTCAGTAAGATGAAGCTTAGGATTTTATGGGATTACGTCAATTATCAGATACCAATTATTCGCAGGGTTGCACTTTAATACCTTAAGAGGTTTCATCAAATTTTAATTTTGGTACCCTAAATTTTAAATTTGCATCAAATATTACCCCAAAGTTTTAACCTTTTTAACTATAATACCCTCCTTTTCTTCACCATTATTTGGGCGAAATTAAACTTCACGGTATCAAAGTTCAAAATTGATGGAACTTTAGGGTAAAAGTGCAATTAACCCTTATGCCCATCATATGATTTGGGCAATTAAAATTTTATTTTGTGCGAAAATAAAGCATCATGTAATTTGTTTGGCAATGTCCTTTCTGTTGTTTGCTTAACATTCAATGTTTGTGCAGAGGGGACTTTGATCTAAATAATTTTAAGGACGGTGTATTGTCGTCTGCATTCATGGTTGGACTTCTAGTGGCTTCCCCGATTTTTGCATCTTTGGCGAAGAGGTACTTGCTTCGTTGAGATTTCAACATTTTTTTTATTAGTTTGATTTAGCGAAGTCATGCAATTTGGTTGATTTTATACTCTGGTCGAAGTTAATTTTTAGAGATTAGTAGTTTTTTTTTCTTGCGCATTATGGTTGGGGTTGGAAAAAAGGGCCTAGGTAGTTTATGTTCCTTCTTCTTTATCCTGAAATATTTGATTTCTGCGAATTATTCTAAGAAGCAGGACACAGATACAACACAGAACGGATAAGTGACATAGCTATTCCTTAAAGAGTATGATATGGGCCATATGGCAACACAACAACACCACAATACTTTTTCTACAAGCATGTACAAGCAACAGAAGAAAAACACATCAACGTATACGTATATTCCTTCAACAATTAAATTCATATACTGACACACGCTCATGAAATACAATCTTTAGGCTTTTATGTAATACTATAAAATGTAATTTTCACGTACATTTTGAATTATATATTCACATACAGTCTATGACTTTGAACTGGTAATAGGCATTCAACTCATCATCTTTTTGTTGAATAACTTAATATATCTCAATTCTGACAGTGAAACATATCCTAATTTTATTGTTAATTTATATAAGTCATAATTTTAAAAAAAGAAAAAGAAAATATGGCTATTAAGATTCGTAGGACAGTGCATACCCTCAACTTGCAAATAGTATGGACTAAATATTTTATTTTTTAATATCATAAAAATGTGTCATAGGTATATCTGAGAAGTGCCTTAAAAAGTCTCCTAAGTAAAATAATACTGTAAACTCAGTGTGCTTTGAAAGTGTCTGAGATGCGACCAAGAAGTGTTCAATTAGTTTTTTATGTTCAACACTTGTCCAACAAAAATAAAGCTTGGTAATAAAAGTGTTCATGTTACGTAGGAATTCTGAAACATTATTGGAAGGTCTATGGTAAGGTTGTATTCTCATTTCTCCCATCCAGTGTGTTCCTTTTTATATCAGTGCTGCTTCAAGCCTGCAAATGATGCCTAACAGGTCAAAAATTCCCCCCTGCGTGGGCCATTTTTCTTTGAATATTAATGACTTGTAACTCTTTCTTTAGTAAAATGCACATTTGAGTTCTCTTTGTTAAGAGATATTACTACCTTTTACTCTGCCTATAACTTCTCATTCTGAGCTTTACATGTCCTTTTTTGTTTCTCAGTCTAAAATAAATAGAGATCTTGAAATATTATTGTTCTTACTTTGCGGAGGTTGGAAGATTTGCTTCTATGTAATTGATTTGTTGAATTTTCATCGTCTCTTTTCAGCCACAATCCATTCAGGCTTATTGGAGTTGGGCTCTTGTTTTGGACTATTGCTACAGCTGGTTGTGGGTGTTCGTTTGACTTTTGGTCAATAACAATTTGCCGCATGTAAGTATTTCTATTCGGTTGACTTTGAACTGTAAAATTATAACTAAGCCAGAAGCCCATAGCTGGTTCATTCCTTTTTCAGGTTAGTTGGTGTTGGTGAGGCTTCTTTCATTAGTCTTGCTGCACCATTTATTGATGATAATGCCCCTGTTGCTCAGGTTTGCTTTTATTATTTTGTTGTCTACTTTTATTCATCTAGGTGTCTCTGCAATGTCCTATACAAAACCTCATCTTCATCTTACTATTTACTTCGGACAATGTGGACATCTAGCTGCCACCTAACTGACCTTCATTTCACAATTATTGTAAAAAAAAATTTATTTTTAACTTGAAGTGATTTTTTTCCAAGAACTTATTCTGAATAGTTCTTTAATTGTTTTCATATTCAGTGCAGAAACTTTTTATTTCATATATATGTGTGTGCATCCATGTAAAATTTTCCTTCTAAATCTTCTATTGAAGATAAAAAGTTATTTTTTGATATTTGCTGAAACAGATTCATCATTAGTGTGCCGCTTTTATTTTCTTGTCTTTATTCACCCTTTGGAAGTTTGTGTGGTGCTATCCCTTTGAAATCTATAAAAGTTAAATAAGTAAATTTAAGGCATGTCCTATACTTTCTTCCATGGGGATAATGATAATTACCGAAGCTTGTAAAGGGTGAACAGTGGGACAATGAGGGAACAAAATAATGATGTAGCGAATTTGAATATGTGGTGTAGAAAGTGTTAAATCTTATTTTCTTACTTTCGACAGGAAGTGTGTAGCCTAACCTCTCTTGGTAGTCTGTAGTTTCTCAAACAACAAAAACAATGTCACAAATCCTATGCAAGCCAAGCGTTATCATTGTAAACCTAGATAAAATGTTGTATACAATAAGCATGGTGTTTTATGAGCATTAGAAATGTTTCCAGGTGCAATGTCAGTGATGAGCACCACTTTCACTAGGCATGATATCCCACCTTCATATATATTAAGGGTTCAGTACTGCGACCAAAGAAATATTCTTCACTTCATTTGAATTATAATTTGTATGATAGTACTTAGTATGATTCAAATGCCTAGTAAAGTGCCTCAACACATACTTAGTCAGTTATAACTTGGCTATCTTGGTCAAATGTACAAGCGAATATTACATCATTACCTTTTGCACCAGCAATACAAATCATAATCCAAAGGTCTTTGGTCAGCTGCATGTATTCTTCTCCATTCAACTCTTGAAGGTCTACAATCAATCTAGCAAAGTACACTCTGACATGTTTTATATAGGAAAAAAACATTTATACTGAGAGATTGTGCTGATGGTGGGTTAATGCTTTAGCAGCACATACAATCTTTGCCTTTTCTCTTTAATTAGAGCTTTTCTCTTGGTGTCAAACCAACTGAGGTCGGCTCTCACCTGCCTATGCATGAATCTTTTTTGATCTACCTCTAATAACGAGTTATATCAAGCTAAATTGCTCTATGAGGCTAAATTGCATTACATGCATAACTGGCAGACTTGATAATCTAATAATGCAAGTTGTATTTCTTACGTCCAAGCAAAGTGACCATGGTAATGCGTGAAATTCAGACTAAACAGGTAGCATGTACTTAGGTCTTTCTGTGCATCGAGTAGACCTGGTTGAATCTCAACCTACAACTGGTTAGGAAGGTTAGATCCTCTGTTTGTCAAGCTCCTTATCTACTCCTCTATACTATACTTAAAGGAGAATCCATACTTGAAGTTACTATTTATGCTACACTATTTTACTGTATCATAAACAGTAAAACAAATCAAATGTATTAAAACTTGGATTCTTCTTTAAGTATAGAGGAGTAGATATGATTTCTAAATCAAATGTATTAAATTTTGGATCTTTCATTAAGTATAGAGGAGTATATATGATTTCTAATGTTAAGCATACAATAATTAAATCAAATGTATTAAAACTTAGAGGGAGACAAGTTCAAAATGCAATGCTTAAAAAAATAAGGGGTCGTCCTTTACACAGGGTGCACACTAGTGCATAATAATAACTGTAATTGTATTATCCAACTACTTTTCAGTAGTATATACAGTGTTTCACATATTTACGATTCCTTTTTGAATTATTTCTGTAATCCTGCTACATATATTGTTCTATGCCTCAGAAAACAGCGTGGCTTGCACTCTTCTACATGTGTATACCGACCGGAATTGCAGTTGGTTATGTATATGGTGGACTGGTGAGTTTCACTTTGAATCGGTTTATATCCTTCAAATCTATCTGACTGTGATTGGCATAATCAGCACCATGCAAGCATTTTAACAGCATGTAATTTCTCAGCAGTTCATTGAGGTCGCTGACATCTTTCTTTAATCATACAATTTTGATGGTTTCTTCTACTTTCTAGTTCATAACTTGCATCGTACTTGATAATTCTGTTGTTAACTTATTAATGTGTAATTATGGAACTGATCCATCATTATCATGCTACACTATTAACATCAAATGAGTGTACCTAAAATTAATTTAGCTCCATTGAACCATAGTCCAAGTCATGAGCACCAACTCGTTGTGCTTACTTCCAAGAACAAAATAAATTAAAACAAGAGAGCTAACAACTACTTGGATCTTTTCTGCTTTGTTTTGTGCTAGTATTTGGCATTTTCTTAATAGACTTAGTTTGTAATTTTTGAGGTTTACCTTAGATTTTTAAAGGCAGAATTTGAACTTTAATTAAATGTTGTGATCGTGTTTCTTAAACAAAATGTTTGTTTCTTTTTTGAAAACATGAAAGTTTATGTTCTTACAATCCTTGGTTATACATGTCTTTGACTGTATATTTATGTCTTCTCTTTTTGTGCACAAGCACATATATGTATAACATGCATAATTATTGAAATGACCTTAGAACTACATCTCCTACTATTACTAGACTCCCGATTTGGTTAACGTACTTCCATTATACCGCGCTTTCTTCAAGGTTGCTTATGTATCCGTACCAAGGTTTTAGAAATCGGTTATCGGAAATAAATCGGTCAGTCAAAATTCATATCGGGTCCCGGTTATTGGGGATATATCGGGGATAAGTAGTAAAAATCGGAGTGTCATATTGGATATACAATATAATATTCTAAAATGTAATCTATGATTCAAATCACATTTAATGAAGTATAAACATACTTAAATGTAAATAACTCATGTTTAGATCACTAATCAATTGTTGAAACTTGCTTCTCAATTGTGATATTAGGGTTTTGGGTGAACGATGAAGCAGTTGGTTTTTTTTCAAGGAAATCGGCCTATTTATTGGCTGAAAAACCGGCCTATTTATCGGATTTTTGCCGATATATCTGCCAAAATCGGGTGAAAACGATAACCAATTTTTCTCCAAAAATTGTATCAGAAGGGGTCAAAACCCGATATATCGCCAATATTTCGCCGATATTTCGATAATATCGGTCGATTTTAAATCATTGATCCGTAGCTATATCCCGATCCTGGGCCCAAGACCTTGATTCTGGTAACACTGTTCTCAGCTCATTGTTCATGAAATGTCTTACCTCCACTCCTATGACCAGTTTGGTTCATTAGTTAAATGTTGTGTTGCTCTCTCGGCTGGTTAACAACTTACTCTAACAAGGGAACTATGTACGCCCCCTTAATTAAGTTATAAGTATCATTGACAGCTTAATTATCTTAAGAGTAATTCATATGTTCTTTTTATTTTTTCATCATAATGGATGTTGGTACATGTGTCTTTTGTCTTTCTATCCCTTCACCCACATTGGATGTCATGAAAGAACTTAAATTATAATCCTATTTTAGACTTTCCATGTGTGGCCTTTTTTTCCCTCTTGGTCGATGGTGATGTTGGACTCCATCATGTATCATGGCATTAAAAATTGGTTATAGAATTATGTTTGTTTACATAGCCTGAATTGGAACTATGGGACAACATGTTATAGTTGCACATCATCAAATATCTTTGATATAAGTATTCACATAGGTTAAGTACTTCTTAAAAAGAAAAACTAAACACCATCATATACCTTTAAAGTTTGAACATAGCCTGCTGTAATAATGTCAACTTGAACTATTTATGATATGTTAGATGTCGAGCATGAGAATTATCAATGAACATCAGTTCAAATACTTTGTTAATCGTTTCCATAATTAGCTAGCCCTCTGGACGCATGACATTGTTCCGATAAGTGATGGTTATGATATATTCTTGTGTTAAAGCTTAAAAAAAATATCAAAATGAGCATTTGAACTTATCCAAACAATTGGTGGAGCACTTCATGAACAATTTCTTCGTTAGCTGAAAAAATGGATTTTTTTTTCTAGATTATAAAAACTAAGGTATGAAACATAGGTTCACTTTTTCAAAAACTTGTTTATCTGCCTATAGTGATTGGTTAACTTATGTGGAAGTGGATGACTCTGTTGCTTGTTTTATTTTGCTAATATCAGGTTGGGAATAATCTAAACTGGCGCTTTGCATTTTGGGGAGAGTCGATTTTGATGCTCCCTTTTGCTATTCTAGGCTTAGTCATGAAGCCTTTGGAGCTAAAAGGTACAAGGTTGCTTCTATGCTACTTGTATTTGGCGTTGAATATGCTGGTTAATTTGTTTTTTGCACTTAAATGTGCAGGTTTTGGTTCGTGCAAATCTCCAAAAGAAAAAGGATATGGCGAAATGACTATTCCTGTGGTTGAAGGTGATGATACTTAGACATTTACCTCATTGATCTTTTTTTGTAGCTGAGGAGTTCATACCAGTTCCATATGCTTTGGCATAGGCTTGCGTGTATGCATTCTTTATATGATTTGTTTATTTCAACAAAATGGCCTCCCAATAACCATTGTGTCTTTTGATCAGTAAAATCTTTGAGCTTAATTTGGGAAGTAACTCATTCTTAAAGATAGTTCTATTGTTTGTTTACCTGTGGTAGACCTAACAACTAAGCCTGTTTCCATCCTGCATTTTTTGAGAGGTGTATCTTCTCCTTTGTTTGAGCTGCAATTTATAATTTGTGGCACTTTGCTATATTGTAAAGTGTATAACTGTCAACTCTCATCTCACATTCAGAGTTTTGGTGTAGGGGAAGGGACTTTTAACATGGTATCAGGACAACTCTGAATCAAATCCCCCTGGCCACATACTTAAAATGGATTTAAGAAAGAAAAGGATACTACTCCGAATCTAGGCTTCAGCCCATGAAACGGATGCTCAATCTGCAGGGGAATGTTGGATAAAATTATAAGCCTCATCTCTACTTGTGTAGTGGAAGTGGCCTTAAAAACATATAAATGCTGAAAATTAGTATTTATAATCAACTGATCTCTTCTTTCTACTTCTGTATTGCATAGCACACATGTTCCCATCTATTGGACACCAATAGGAAGCAACCATATCCTCAACACATGGTTATACCGAGAGACTGTGGAACAGTAAATTTTAGGAGAACTCCAACTTGAATAGAACTCCAACTTAACCTTTTCAATTAATTTGAGACCCTTACTGAGTTGGCTTTTTCTTCTTTAGTTGAGCTTGATATCTTGATTGATCACTCTTTTAACTTTTATAAGCATATTTCAATTGGTTTAGTATGCAATGAACTTAACCAATTTTATTAGCATCAGCACGAGTAGTTTCCTCAATGAAGCCACAAGGCGAACAATGTTACTTATCTTGAAGGAGAACATAGTATATTTGTTTTGTTTGGAGATGATGAGGATATTTATTGGTAACAAATAAAAAACATATTATATTTGTTTTGTTGTGCTTGTTAGTCAATGTTTGTTGGTAGAACATCAAGCTGCTCAAGTGAGCATGCCAAATTGAGTTTTAACGATTAGTCATGCAAGTAGTAGACCCACAACTTACTGTCATAGATGCGAATTAAGTATTTACAAACTTTAGTCTAGTAGGTGTTGGATCCTTCCACATGAGTAGTTCAATCCTTTGACTTGTTAGCTAAAGCATCCATTTAGAAGCTCTGAAGTCTCATGCATGAAAGAGCAGAAGCAAATTTATTCTTCCACTTAGTTAAGAAAAGCATGCGCGTGAAAAAATAAAAGCAGATATTAAGAACAAGTATGTGTGCTTTTTAGGATTCACTTTTTATGTTTAAAAGTCATTTGTAAAACTCCCCTCCATTGTCTAGTTTAATAAGGAAGAAGGTGAAGAGATGCAGACAGCAATACCTTGAAGTTATATGGAGAGATATCGTACCAAGAAGCTCTTGGAAATCGCAAATATTCTCGTATTTCCAGTATTGGAAGCAAGCTCATATCTTACGTGCGAGGTAAAATAGAACTGAAAAAGCTTAAATCAGTCACCCACTAACCACCTGCAGATGATATTTTTTTCCTGCTTCCTATGTTAATAAAGAGAACATGGAGCCCTATTAATGTGGTTTATGAGAATTGTCACTGACATAATGAAGTGAAGATAATGCATTGATGGCTGGTTGGGTATTTGGATCCTTGGTATTCGAATAATATATGATCTCAACTTCAAAAATAAGTAACTGATTTATATACAAACTTGACCCAAACCTATAGGGATTCAGTCCAAGTACTATTGTCATTTGTTGATTTACCCAACACGCAGATTGAATTGTTGGGTACTGGGTATCATTTATAGCTCCAACTCCTATTATTCTCTTGCACAGTGCTTTCTCAGAATCTGATTGATACTATTGCAGATCAATTATTTTGAAATTGAATATTTATTTTTCACTTCTTTTTCCTTGCAGCTACTGAACAGATTCCTATTTCAGATGGGGAGAATTTAAAAATTGAGGTATCAACTAGTGCTGACAGGAGTGATGATGACGCGTCAAAAAAAGTTCCGTTGTATGTTATCTTAAACCCCTACTTTCTGCTACTCATACTGATTGCTTAATGCATCTAGAAAGAAATACTTCGATTGGGAACATTTTCATTAAATAGATCTAAATTTATTATTATTATTATTATTATTATTATTATTATTATTATTATTATTATTATTATTATTATTTATTTTAACTTTTAATCCTGGGCTTGCTACTTTCTTTTGGACGTTGAACATTATTAAAAGAATATCTACCTGTCAGGCACTTTGTGATTATGTGGACATGCGTAAACACACAATCTCAGGACACTTAATAGATATTTCAGTGTGCACTTGTTGAAATCCTTCTCTGGCTCTGCTCTTTTATAGGAATAAACTTCGTGCTGACACCAGTAGTTCTTTCTTGATCGTCTATAACTTATCACTAGGCACTTGATATACAAAGGTTTCGCTTGTGGAGATGAGTGAATGAGCATTTTTGAAGCCCATTAGGTTTCTTTACATCTCACTCTGTTAACTACTTTTTGCCTTTTGCTGTCAGTAAATATTAACTGCTTAGGGTTATTTGTTTCTGCTGTTCGTTCTCCTGCAATATGCTGAAAAGAAATCACTGAATAAGAACAATAGGTTTTGTTGCTCCTTCAGATGCAAAACACTCCATATTTTCACTGTTGTCAGTGAAAGTTTGTGGGTAACTTCAGGTATTGAAGACATCTAATATGTATTTACATTCTGTTTAGATCTAATGGAGCCCAAAAGATTTTTTTTCAAGTTGAAAGATTTTGCAAGGACATTAAGGCACTCTTGATGGAGAGGGTTTATGTCATAAATGTCCTAGGTATGCTTCTTGTTTTCTTAGCTATCCTCTTCTGAGTTGTCATAAGTTAAGTTTTTCTCTATGGTTAAGCTTTTTTGTATTCGAAGCTTTAATATGTTTCTGTTCTTATCTATTTGATAGTATTGTTCTTATGATCTTATTTATTGGATATTACTGATTCTATGTCAAGCTCCTGAAACTGATCTCTCTTTGTGCAATTATCAGTGAATATGACCAGGCAACTCTAGCTGAAAATATAGGTTTGGGTAGTCCTGTTTTTCAGGGACTTAACGTTCTTGCAAGAACTTTTGGGCTGGGAACAAATAATTCGTGTCAATCTGATTTCTAGACCAAAGTTAAACTAGTTGAGGGCCTTGAGGCTTTTAAAGCATTTCAAATCAGCAAACTGTTTAAAGTTTATTTTTAAGAACTGGCTACATATAGATGCAACTCTTTTGAGGTACCTAAAGCATTTGCATTAACTGCTATGTCAACAACTATGGACGTAGGCTGACTTCCTGTTCATTTATATCGACTTTGAATCCATTTATTCGATGGAAATGGGAAGAAGATGGTTTTTTTTTTTTTTTTGGGGGGGGG
>BQKN01066532.1:1498781-1510972 GCA_022839385.1 Asparagus kiusianus
CCCCCCCCCCCCAGTTGAGCAAATAAACAAATGATGGAGAATACAGAACAATATTAAAATAGAGGAACTAGGAAGGAGAGTAAAAGACCCTCTATTCATTTTGCCCTGAACCCACATGCATTTGTTCACGTGAAATACTATCCCTCTAACATCACACTTCTTTGAGGCATATGATTCTTAGGAATTTTGTATTACCGCGTTTAACATAACTAGAATATTATTGGGATTTTAACTTGCCTTTTAGAGTATCGACAAAGTTTCCAAATTATTCCTCATTATTATTATTTTTTTTGGTGGTGGGGGCGCCGCCGCCGCCCCCCCAAAGTTGGGTTTCTGCTTGTTGTGATGGTGGCATGGGGGTGTGGTGGTGTGGCTTTATCCTATAGTGATGGTGCTTTGGTGATGATTAAGGTGGGAATGGTGATACAGGGGTGACTAATGGGACATGTGAATCATGCAATAACAAAATAAATACTTTTCGAGCCATGCAATAATAAAATAAATATTTGTAAAATTTATGACAGGTCAGAATAGTAGATAGCCATCTTACACATATTGCCATGAACCATAGGAGTAAGATGTCCATGGGGAGTAAAAAGTTCTTGGAGATATTTATCCCGCAGGGGTTCAAAATGGAAATAAGATACACCACTATAAATATCTAAAACTCAAACTGCAATCCTATTCCCCGTAAATCTGACTCCTGATTTCGTTTCCTCTTCAACACTCTATGCGGTTTACGAGCCTCTGTTGATGACCTTATGATGACAGTCGACAGTCTCTATCTCACAACGACATCATGGTGACTTTGTGGAAATTATGTATTCAACTCTTTTATTTCTTTCCTCTTTTTTTACTCTCCAATCTTTCTATTTTTGATTTTTTTCCCACTAACATATTGGGTAAGGTTATGCTACTATCTTTCTCGATATTGCGTCTAAACTCTAATTTTGTCTTAAATTATAATTGTTTCTTCAGTTATTTTGTGAGTAACATGTCTCCTTTTATTTTCAACTGGGAAGCAACATTGGAAAATAAAAAATGTTGTCATGAGGTGGACTTTAGTTGAATCGTTGACTATGGAAATATGGCTAGAGATGACTATTTAGAAATTTGATTTTAATTTATTAGTAGCAGGAAACTTGTTCGTATGATTTTCTCATGTCATTGTCCTTGCACACTACCTTTAATGATAGCTACCCTTCATGTTTCATGTCTGTGTCAAGTCCATGTTCCTTTATCCATGTCCAGATCTCAGATTTTGATTATTTATTCAATAAGGCTAAGGATTCTAAAGAAGGAACATTCTGTTTTTCATAAATAATTAAAGTTCATTGCAGTTTCCACTTTTTGGGTATCTTTTAGCAACAGAAGGGTAAATTGTATGCGCAATTATTACATCGTTGTTAATTATTCAGCAAGGGTCAAAGACAACGACCTTTAGTTTCCAATATTCATCTTGAATTGAAAAAAGATGTGGATATTTACACAATCAGACTGTCGTTTCCTGGATGAAAGAGTTAGCCAACACACACACACACGTAGATTCTTCTATGTACGCATGCTTTTACCTGCTAATCAAAGGGACTGCATACACTGCTTTTAGTTTTTTTTTCCTTCTAGATATTCTTTTTTCTTGACATTTCTTTTTTTATTTTTTATTTTTTGGTCAGGATACGTAGCATACAACTTTGTAATAGGAGCTTATTCATACTGGGGTCCCAAGGCTGGCTATTCAATTTACCATATGGTAACCTCTTATATGCCCATGACTGTTTTATTGCTGATTGTGATAGTCTAAAGATAATTGCTTAAAAGGGTAAATTGTACATAACCATCTCATCTATACCTTCAGTTGCAGTAAACACCCCTCAGCTCATCTAATGCACTTAGCTCAATCCATGAAGAAGAGGAGTGCTACTTGCAACTCATCTTTCTAAAAATTGCAATCATGCGGTATTATGTGCTAGTAAATGAGTTGAGGGATATTAAGTGCAATTGTAAGGTATAGATAAGGGGGTTATGTGCAATTTTTGCTACTTAAGATAATATTTTTAGTATCTAGAACAGTTTAAAATTTCCATTTTCAAAAGTATTTTAATGAGTCATGTTTTTAGTCTAGCAAAAGCCAAGCATCAGATGTTGGTATTTAAGAGAATAAAGTAATAGTTTGCATCTATAAAATGAATATTTTAATATCTACACTGAGAGGTCATGAAATTGGAGAACTAAATAGGTTGTTTTGAATAGGAATCAATGTTTTTGATTGTACTCATTGTTGAATGCACACTGCAGATTTATTTCATTTGGGTTTTAGATTGTGTAGAATGTTATCAGTGGTGTGGAATCATGGTCCACCATATTCATCAGTGATATAAGGCGGACCTATTCAAGTGTAGATGAGCATCCCATGTTTTAAGAGTTCTAACGGTCTTTCTTTATGCTGTTCATGATGTTGATGATCCTTAATGATTGGATAATGGGAAAGGGGAAACTGTTTTGCATGGTTTGTCATGTACTGCAAGTCTGTATGTCAATACTATTATTTATACTTCTTTGTTTCACGATTAATCTTGGTGAGGTTTTTTCTACTGTTATATAGTAGGAGATGATCCTTCCGAGGATTCTAATTTGGAATTGGACTTGAATTATTGGGTTACATAGGTAGTACTTCTGGTTTCCACTTTTAATGCATATGCAAGTTGTAGCTTATGATCTGGGGACTTCCTAGTAATATAGTTTTGTCTTTTAGACACGACACACATATCCACACAGGTTGATGCTTTGTTTTAGGGTTTACTTTAACAAAAAATGTAAAAGAAAACACGAGAGGTAAAAGAAATGCATATAAAAGCAAAGAAAAGGAGAAGGGCAAGAGTAAAGAGAAACATGGATTGTCAACCCTTCATTAACTTACTACCTTCCGAACAGTATAAGATGTTGGCAATTGTTTCGTTGATGAGTTGTATCAAAAACCTATTACCACGTGTAGCAATGGCATCGTTACTCTTGTGACATGACCTAAATGGGCATGTGTGAAACTAGTGCTAATTTATTGCATCAGGATATAGACCTTGATTTTTTTCTTCTTGCTCCTTATATTCCTTCCTTTGAATAACATGCATAAAATATAAAATATGGATAATGCATTTTTGAGAGTATTCTTTAGTTTTGTTTGAGTAATAACATAATTATATTAAACAAAATTTCTTCATGTTTTATGTATGTGTTTCTTTCTTTGATTTCTTGGATCATCACTGCTTTCCAGCTCATTTATTCTACGTATTGAAATATTTTTTTGTAATATCATCTTCATAATACCAGAGCTGCACCTTATTCCCTTTTCCACTTTTCGTTTCAGAATAATGCAGATTTGTTGTTTGGAGGGATAACAATAGTATGTGGTATAGTTGGAACTTTAGGTGGTGGCTATGTCCTGGACAAAATGCAGTCAACAATCTCAAATGCTTTCAAGGTATGTATGGCAAGCAAGTAGTAATTTGCACTTGTCTCACATTGTTTTCACTGCTGTCATGTTGACTCTTTTACTATATTTTGATTATCTGACAGAATTAACTGGTCTGCATGTCAAGCTCAAAATTAAAAAAAAATCTGGTTATATGGAAGCTATATTTTTGTGCAATTTCAGCAGATGAATGATTTTGCCAGTTAGCATGCTTTGTAAGAATCAAGACCCTGCATTGCAACCTAGTGTTTTTTATTCTAACAAATTTAATTCATGAGAATGAAAGGGATTTATTACATATTTCTATTTTTTTCTCTTTGAAAACGTAAAACTGCTGATTGGAGTTTAAAATTTTATATTTCACCATTCCATCGCTGTTGGAGAGGATTACATCATGCAGTGCAAAGATCATAACTACTTTTCATTCTCTCGTCTACGCTGTTAGCTGTTAAGATACCCTTGTGGTTTGAATACAGATATGAGCTAACTTTGAAAAAGAATTTGAGGGCATTCATAGCTCTAATCAGATATCTATTCCTACAACTTTGAGGCTCATGTTATGTTATACTCTTTTGCAGCTTCTTTCTGGAGCAACATTTTTGGGTGCAATTTTCTGCTTTAGTGCATTTTGCTTCAAGAGCCTTTATGGTTTTATAGTATTTTTCTCAGTTGGAGAAATTTTGGTATTTGCAACGCAGGTACTATTAGCTCTATAATTTTACATAATAGGTCCGAGCTTATTGCTTAACAGTAATATTTATGATCATGTGAAGATAACTGTTGCTTCGAATAATCCTCATAGACTGGCATATATAAAATGTTTGTCCTAATAAAGTTCCTTACTCCTATTCAAGCTAGCTGATTACATCTCTATAAATACTTTTTTCTACGGCAACTGTGCTCATGATAGTTTTGTAGATGTTTGCTGTTTTGCGAACAGGTACAGTGAAGTTAACTTTACAATTTAGATTCACCATGCTTCATTTGTGCATGAAAGTTGTTGTATCTCCGTGTGCTCAATAATGAGCCTCTTTATGTGCATGCATTCAAAGCTAATGGTTTTCAAGTTTAAAGCTGTAAAGGAGTGTTTATTTTAAACAGTATGTTTATAGAACATCACAAACAAAGAAAAATTGAAACTTGGAGGGAGTTACTTACAGGATTTGTATATGCAGGACACTGGAAACATAGTTTCTTCAAAGTTTTTATCAAAAGAAAGTTTAACTTTCTACTTTTGAAGTTCCTCATGAGTCATAGGTTGTTAGAAATATACAAAGATGAACTTAGTTGTCTCTTTCAATGTTAATTTTGCACATTTTTATCCATAAATATGACTTAATATTCTATGAAATGCCATATTTTAACATTTATGTCTGTAAGTATGTTGGAAGTAAAGAAGGGTCTACATAGTTGTGATTTCTTCTTAAAACTATTTATTGTAAGTTTCTTATCCGAAGAATTTCTTTGATTTTCTAGGGGCCTGTAAACTACATATGTCTACACTGTGTCAAGCCTAGTCTGAGGCCACTATCACTGGCTATGGCCACCGTCTCTATCCACATATTTGGTGATGTACCTTCGTCGCCACTGGTTGGGGTCCTGCAGGTTTGTCCATGCAATTTTAGTGGTTATGATGTTCTTGTTTAGTAACTCGAGTTTTTGCCAGACTGATATGATATAACATTCATATCTGTGGTTATGTGTATACATATTATCATGAACTTGGACGATAGATTTGACTCGACTACTCTTATTTAAACTGCAGAAACTATTGATTAATGAAATTAATTTCACATACTGACCCCAAGTTTTACTTGAACATTAATGGAGAAACTTTTTTGTTAATGGACATTGATGGAGAAACTAGAACAACCATATTACATAATGTTCTAAACCACAGTATATTCAGCCTTGTATATGTATCCGAGAATTTACAATATGCTGCTCATATAAGTGTGGCTAAAAGATATGTTAAGAAGCAGCACTACCTCGATACCAAGGAAGAGAGGGTGGACAGTGCAAGAGGACAAAGTAGAAGGAAAGGGGAGTCAGTTCCCTAATTCTGATTTAGCTATTTGCTAATCTTGTTGTCTTGGGTCATGGTTACAATACACCCAGTGTGCAACTTAGTTACACCCACATGTAAAAATACATATTTGACCATCAATATCCATGATCCACACCGTTCATTGTGATCTATGCATACAAGACTTCATGGAGATTAAAAATCACGTAGATTAAATATTTGTAGTTTATACATCTAATGACGTAAACGGTCTTTATAAGTCTTAGATGTCGCTTTTTTTTAATTGCGTGTTGTACAAGGCAGAAAATTCCAAACCACATGATTTTGGATCCACTCAAATATGATGATGTGTAAATAACAATGAACGGCTTGGATTTACAATATAGATAGATGGTCAAACATGTATTATTACATGTGGATGTAAGTAAGTTAGTTTACACCCGGGGTGTATTGTAACCCTACCGTTTTTTTCCTTTCTAATTTTCATCATTTATACAGTAATCTTTTTTTCGTAAGCTGACTCTGTTCAAAAAGGGTTTTTTTTGGACTTGTTCCACCAGAACTGACTTCAATTGGCGAAGGGAAACTCAAGTGTATTTGGATTCTTTTTTATACAAATAGATATATTGATCATAAAATGTTAGTCTTCTCTCTATCTATTGACTTCCATTTTTTGTTGTTCTGACCTTCGAAAGAGAAAAGAAGACATGTCCATGGATGATGCTAAATGATTAAGATCATCATGATTAATCGTGACTAAAATGTCTGTAGATAAAAAATGGCGTGGTTTGGGAAATTTTTACCCGTGGATCAAGTATCACATTCTATTATTAGAAACTCGTTATTGTTCAACTACCAGACACAAGAGGGATAGTATCTTAGCTGCATGTTTTTTTTTTTTGGGTATGTAGTCTGGATGCTTGCATCATGATAAAGGGTTGTCCTATCAGGATCATCATCCATTTGGAAGGTCTTGCTGGACTTGGAAGTGGAGAATTCTTACCATCTACTACCCTTTTTTTTAATTAATCTGTGGCTCAACCAAAATTAACATTTGCTTTTATCAAATTTCCATCTTAGTTATGTAATTTGTTTCCTCTTTTTTTACCGCCTTTGCTTAGTCATGACTCTTTATCCTGATGATGTTGCAGGATTATGTGAACAACTGGCGCGAGAGTGCTCTTATACTGACATCTATTCTGTTCATTGCCGCTGGATTATGGTTTATAGGTACGTCAAAAATTGCCCTCAAGGGCATACTCTTTACTGTGCGATTTGAACAGTACTATTTTAGCTAAGGTAGTAGTTGTTCGCCTGCAAATATTTAGGTACTCGTTATTTTGCGTCACCTTTGCTTTCATCTTATGTTATAAAACTAAGCATGAGCTTTTCATCTCGTGCTTTTGTAGGTGTATTTCTTCACAGTGTGGACCGGTTTAATGAAGACAGCGAGCATGCTATTCCAACTGCAGAGAGGTCGAACCTCAGGCCTTTGCTTGATGGTAATGCCGATACAGCAGAAGAAGCTGTTTAAGGATCTGACACGAAATATCTGACGGCGCTTTGAAGATTAATTCGAAGCACACGGTGCGATCTTGATGCCTTTTTAACAGAGGGGCTCACAGTATAATTAGGATGCCGGTACCTCTTTTGGTTTAGAAATCACGAGGAGGTAGTCACTTTGTTTGAATTGCTGTGTCCATTGTGTACATATGTGTACAGTTTTTAAATTATTTGATTCTGAGTTTACAAATGTATACGTATAAAATCCCACAGCGGTTAACTTTTAAGAGACCGAAAAGGATCCTGTGGAATGAATCAGTATTTTCTTTTGAATTTTTTTCTCCCATGTTTATTCATCTTCTTGCAACTTTTGAATTTATACCGTCATTTGGGATTAATTATCTTTTTATTGGACTCAAATAGACTGTAGTAAGTTTTTTTTTATAAAAAATTTGAAGGTATTTTAGAATATATTGTGTAGCTTTTTTCCTTAGTCGCTTCCGCAGTCGAGATGTTTATTAACGCACGCCATTATTCACCATCATTTTTTCTAATCACTTGTATTTTATAATAGCTTTGAAAACTGACCAGAACTTTGAAAAGGAGAAAAAAAACTTAAAGCGCAAATTAAAATTTTATTTTCTGCTATTTGATATTTACCCAGGGCTCGGGGATTAATCATGTGCGTGTAGAAATCATTACTTTATATATTTCAATGGCCGTTAACTGGTCCTTACGGGTCGGGTCAGTTTCACCCGATAATTAACATCGCGCAGGGGTGGGGGGGTATTTCAGTAATTTTCGTCTAACCCTAGCCGAGGCGAGGAAGACCAATTCCCTCCGTGCGCGAGTGGATATAAAAGCGGAGGCAGTTGGCGAAACCGAGAGCTTTCTTGGGGCGAAAACGAAGAATCCAAACCCAAAGAAGAGGCACATCCGAAGCTCACAAATCAGTAAGCGCTCGTTTTATTTCACCCAAAAAAAAAAAAAATTAGGGTTTCGTTTTCGTTCTCTGAGTTTTTCTTTTGTGGGGGTCGATTTTTGAAGATGGATCGGTATCAGAGGGTTGAGAAGCCGAGGGAGGACACGAAGATCAATGAGAACGAGATCCGGATCACGACCCAAGGGCGGATGCGTAATTACATCACTTACGCTACGACTCTCCTTCAGGTGCGAAGCAATCGGATTTTTTTCGTCGTTGTTATTTTGCGAAGTGGTTGCTTGTTTAGGATGACGCTATAAAGTTTGATGTTTGAAATTTTTTGAGGAGGGGAAAAAGGTAGCGTGTCGCAAAATTAAATTTTTTTGGGGGGGAAGGAGGAAAAATCCTTAATTGGAGTGCGGATATCGCTGGACATGTAGTTTTGCTAAAAAAAAATCTTAGAGATGGAAATTTTGCTAAAAATATATAGAAGATAAGTGATAGCGAGCTAATTTGGTGAAAAGCCTATTATCTTATGTCATTTCGTGAAAAGCCTTTTATTGGCCGATATATCGACCATATCAAGGATATTTAAATAGTGATAGCGAGCTAATCATTGTTAGATTTCATTCTTAAAACTGAGTTCATTAATTCTTAGAATTTTAAAGTCTACTATGTCCCTATTCTCTTCCCAATCAAGTAAAAGATAAGTCCTGTTAATAACTAAACTAGACTTCTAAAGGACCTAAAATTCCAAATGGGTAGCTTGCTCTTACAAATGAGACTACAAAAAAAAAATTCTGGATTCTATGTCGATTTTAAATTTTAATGAATAAGTTGGATTTATAAATAAGACTACAGGAAATCATAGGTAAAAATCAAAATACTAAAATTTTTAAAATAGAACAACTTAACTCCTAATCACCCTACAATTTCTTCTATACTAATAAGATTAGAGTTTCATCAAATAGTATGAGGCTTTCAATGTCTTGCTCCAACTCTCACTTTCATATAAAAGTTTGTTTTGCATCATCCCCTCTTCCAGAGAGCAAACCAACGAATGGTTGGAGAAAGTGTATCCCCTTTTGCCGCACTTTTGAGAATAAAAATAAGATATTGTAGACTTGACAATCCAAAAGAGAGTATGTCTGGAAAAGAGGAAGAGTTGTATTGATCAGCATTTCAATGGTTCGACATGCTATAAACATTTAAGAATAGTTTTGAGTTGTTCTGTTATGGTGAGTCTCGTTACTCATGAGTGTCTACTGGTTTTATTATGGATTGAATGGATTACCTTTTTCCGGATACATACGCAACCATCCTTGTGGAGCTAGTTCCATGGATCTTTCATATTATCTAAACTAAGCTTTCATTTGGTAGTCAACATAAACATATGTAACTAAGCTCACATAAATTGTGCATATTGCAAATTGAATCAATTTTTTATATTCGTGCTCCCTGGTTGATCATGTGCACAACAGTATTCTTCCAGGAGCAGTTATGTACTTTTCTTAGGTTTCTTGCTCTTTTATGAACTTATCTGTTGACTAGATACTTTTCTGTAGACTTCAGAATCTTATTGAAAACGATCGAGATGTAGGTAATTTCCTGTAGTCAAGCGAATTGTTTCTTGCAATGACACGCTTTGATTTTTCTTAAAGGAAAAAGGCTCAAATGAGATTGTCTTTAAAGCTATGGGAAGAGCTATCAACAAAACTGTCATGATTGTGGAGCTAATAAAGGTACTAGCTTTTGATATATTAGTTTACGCTCCATGGAGACTAGAAACTAGCTCTATGGATGATTTTTTATCTTATAATCATTTCTCATAATATGTCAATGCAGAGAAGGATTGTTGATCTTCATCAAATTACTGCAATTGGTTCTACAGACATAACTGATACATGGGAGCCTTTAGAGGAGGGACTACTTCCGTAAGATCACTTAGAAATGGAAGCCTGCGTTGCCAACAGATTTATTGGAAACATAGACTGCAAAATATATACCAAAATTGCTTTTTCATTTTATTTTCATCTTGCTTTCATTCTGATTATGATCTCTCTTCTATAGGCTTGAAACTACTAGGCATGTGTCGATGATCACAATTACCCTGTCAAAGACAGAGACTGATAAAGCCTCAGTTGGGTGAGTAATGAAACATATTCTTTTTTGCTCCCAATGGCTTTAGAAAGTCTGCTTGCTTATTATCCTTTCATTATACAATGAAGTTGGTAATGTTAGGCACTCAAAGTGTATGTCCCTTCTTCCATATCACAAACTTCTGCATCTTTCTCGATCAAACGATCAAATTGAAGGGACTGTTTGGCAATGAAGTGCAAGGTGGGCCAGCTTTGTATATCCCCTTAACCAACCTAACCGGGGGGGGGGGGGGGGGGACTCTGACTTGGTTTAAGGGTTTCAAAATGTAACTAAAAAAATTGGGCCAGCGTTGGCCCAGTTTTTTTCCCAAATGGAAAATAGCCCAAAACTGGACCCGGACTAGACCTGGCCCAGTTTCATGGGTTTGCCAAACGGGCCCTAAGTTATTGCAGCTGCTTTACCATGCCACTGTCATCAATCATTAGCTTTTGGTGCAGTGGTCACAAAGTCTCCGTTGTCTAACATGTGGAGCTATACCCCCCCCCCCCCCCTCTTTCATCTCTTGCCTGCTCATACGATTTCTATTTTACAGATCTAGAAGCTTGTATTAGCTTTCTTGATGTTGATAAATAAATTTATCAAGTTATACCTTTGTTTATGAGAATTTGTGGAAATTTCTTTTGAAAATTAAAGGAAGAAATTGTATTGGTTTGGTCTTGTCTGTTATTAAAAGTTTTTGCTAAAGGTTTTACCAGATGTTTTCCATTTAAATCATTTTGTGGAGAGAACCCATCAAGTCTTGTTTAGGATCTCTAGTTTAATTATCTGCTTACTGTTACAACATTAGCCAAGAAGCATTGTCACATATCCACACAATTTCTGTAGCTGTCCATAGTATTTCAGCATACATCATCTTTATTTTTTATACCTAACTTGGAGAGTAAAGGGTCCTGGTTGTAAGTTCAACTTTGGTCTGGAAGCTCTTTCACTGTGTTCTATAGATTTTGACCATTCAATGATTTAATTTCTCCTTTGTCATTTTCACTCCACAGGTATCAACCTCCTTTACCCAGGGACCAAGTGAAACCATTGGTTGAATTTGATTATGAAGGAGGTACATTTTCTGTTTTTATATTTTTAAAATTCTATTTTCTTAATTTTTGCTTACTCTTACCTCTAAATCTAGAGGGCACCCCTAGTGGGCGAGGAAGAGGTCGTGGTGGTCGCAGAAGAGGAAGGGGTAGAGGTACTTCTCCAACTCAGCTTCATGTGAATTGAATCCATTTATTCTGTGGCATTGTAGTGACGATGTAACTTCTTATCTCTAGGAAATGGTAACATGGTAATGGATTATGGTGATGGAGAATGGGACAATGGGGGTCGTGGATATGGTGGTAGAGGTGGTAGGGCTCGTGGTAGAGGTCGTGGTTTTCGTGGCCGTGGACGAGGAGGCTATGGTGGCTGGAGTGAGCATCCACAAGAGAATGGTGGTTACAATGGCGGTTATGATGAATTTGAAGCTCCCAATCCTGGTCAAGGGAGAGGTATGATGTCAAAAACAATATTTTTCTTGATGAATCAAATATGGAACCTTTATGCATGATGGTTTCAGATTACTCCGACATGTAATCCATGTCTGCTGTTTTCAATTGTTCATGATGGTTTTAGATTACTCGGACATGTAATCCATGTCTGCTGTTTTCAATTGTTTGTCTGATTTAGATTTTTTAACCCCATATGGTGACACCATGGGACCATATTGGCTAGGAACTAAATAAATCAGTGAAAATAATTACTACAAGATACATTGAAAGTGGCAAGACAATATTGCTTAAGTAAATCAATTGAAATCTGTTTGATAAATTTACCAGTAAATTGCTTCGGATTATTGAACAAACAAGGCACTTGTTCTAAGCAATTAAATGATATAGTATGATGAATGGTAGAGGGAAAAAAGGAGATTTGAAACATAAAATGGAGGCTTTTGAAGGGGAAAAAAAAGGGGAAAAGATAAGAGAGAATAAGGCACTGGAAAAAAAAAACAGAAGGACGGAGATTAGGGCATAAGAGAGCAAGATAGAAGGAGAAAAAGGAGAACAAATGGATAGGAGGATTAGCTGCTGTTGCTTGCTGGGCTTTAATTTAACTTCAGGTGTTTTTTTTTGGGGGTGGGG
>BQKN01066532.1:1511372-1524810 GCA_022839385.1 Asparagus kiusianus
TTTACTGGATTTAGTTTAGTATGCATATTTGGTGACACTAATTTGTATTTTCAATGATCTTTAGATACTATTGGGTATTAGCGAATAACACAAGAAATTGGATAGCAAAGTTAGCTAGAGCCTTCATATTTGTTAAAATGATAAAATTATAAGACCTTTTGTTTAGTCAAGGTTTGTTGGATATACTTTAAATATATGTATGCAGAATTCATGCATCACTTCTACATGGTTTTGTAGTATCTTGGATAGTCCATAAAAATTTCAGATTATCGGATGTTAGATATACTTCCAAGGGGTAAACAGTATGTGCCGGATTGTTTAAATTCGTTTGCACCATTGTATGTTAGAGCAGTGGATGCTGAATTCCCTAGATTGCAAATGAGATGATAAAGGGATAAATTTTGTAAACAATCCTCGTAGTATTAGGGAGTTCTAGCAGAAAACGATCCTAAAATAATTTTTTATTATAAAAGCTTACCCAAACTTCGAAATCAGAAGATATCCCCCAACTGCATTTAACCACACATTTTACAGACTAAAATATTTCTTCACGGTGTTAAGAGGGTGAGGAAAGAGTCGACAAACTAAATGTGGGGAAAATTGTCCAAGAAAGTTCGCTAACGGCTGCTAGACATGATAGTTGGGTACAAAGTGGTTTAGAATAGCATGGTAATTTTTCCTAACAAAAATATTCTAGAATAGTTACTTCGAAAACCCTAATGGTTCATGGTAGTTTGTGACATTTACCCTTAAAACTATACAATACCAGGGTGTATAATAGGCATGAACTCATGAAGTATGATGGTTCTTAAGTTGCCTTGGGCTGAAATTTCTATTCAATACTATTAGTGAGTTCCAATTTTTATTTATAGTATGAATCTATATTGCTGGTTGCAGGGCGTGGGCGTGGGCGTGGTCGAGGTCGTGGTAGGGGTCAAAACCGAGGAAGAGGTCGTGACTATAGATCGAACGGACCAAATGAACCGATCCATGCAGGTAATGAAGGGGCATAAATGAATTACCCATGAAGAATGCAAGACTCTGCCTCATTGTGTGTCGGATGCCTCCTTTGTGCTTGGTCTTTATTGTTACAGAGTATGTTCTCTGTAATATTAGCTCCTCTTAACACTTTGCACCCCTATTACCTTGTAGTGGGCTTCTATCAATTTTTAGATCTAGGTAATTTCGTAATTAGATCAAACTAATTGTAGCATCCATCCAACTTAGAGAACATTGCATTCTTTTATTTATTTATTTTCAAAAGGCTGCCTGTGACTGTTTCATGCATGTTATTTCGTTTTAGTTATATCCCTAAGTTCATCAAATCCAACTGAAAGCGGGAGTAAAAACCAACTTTGGGCAAACTATGAGCTGGAGTAAATATGGTTTAGTATGGGTTTACTAGGAAGTACCAAGTTTAGGAGTATAATTGACCAATTTTTATGATGCGCAAGTCAAATGGAATTTTTAGGCGAATTTTCCAACTTTAATGGCAATATTCCAATATTTAGCAAAGAGAAGATAGTAAAGTGTTACTTTTAAAGACAACAGGATAGTTACTTAACGTGCCAAAAAAAAGGGGGCTACATAAGTGCAAAGGCCTGTAGACTAGATGAAATTTAAGTGCCATTTAGTCTATAAAATCTTTTGTGATGTTCTGCTAATAAATCCCATTTCGTACTTCTATTTATGATACGAAGCAAAATTGGTAACATTTTCTGCGCTGTGATTTCTGAATCATTGTTGGGTTTGTGCTTGGAGTCTCTTCTCGCATAGGTTTTGGTCTTCTAGCAGGAAGTTTGTTTCTCTTCCCTTGTGAATTCACTGCATCGTATTGGTCTCTGTGACTTTAAGAGGGGAAAAAAGCTGAAGGAAACTTATTTCTTAGATAAAATTAGATTTGCAGTCTTTTCACACTGAAAGCTTACACTCAGTTATTATATACTGAACACCGAGGAAACAACAAACAGAGAAAAATAACCTTCAGGGATAATTATTTGCTAGCGCATGAACTCTTGCTGTTCCTGATGACATCTCATATCCAGTATCTTCATATACTATTATCATATCAACCTTCAAATCTTGCCACAGTCAAAGTCTGCCTTCTTCAGATACTGGCCATCCAAAAACCCTGCCAAGCATTTATCCCTCAAAAAGTTCATCACCCAACCGCTACTCTCCTGTACAAACCCCAGCACATAGGATCTAGCAACGAGATCAAAGCTCCTCCACCTCCTCTCCTTTGCATACTTCATCAGCCCCACCTCGATCCTCTCTCCGTTCAAAATAACCTCGCCCAGGCACCGAGCGAGCGTGACCCCATCCTCGAGGGCAGAGCAGCCTCCTTGACCGAGGTCAGGAGTCATCGGATGCAGCGCGTCTCCGGCGACGCAAACATGTCCGTCGGTGATGTTTCCCGTTAGCAGTTCGAACGGGTTTCTGAACCTTAACGGAGATGAGACGACGGTGCCCATTTCGCCGTTTGAGACTATTTGTGCCATTTGTTCGGGTACTTTTGATTTTTTCAGTTTGTTTAGGATGAAGTTTTTCATCTTTGTCGCGTCTTCTACTTCCTCATCTGCAAGTGCAAATATCAATTTTATATCGGTACAAATAGAATGCAAAGTAATGAAATATCAATACAAATCAACAGCATATTTATGCGAAAAAAATATAAAAGTACTTCCATCACCAACTTTATCATTGTTGTCGAAACACCAAGGGTCTATCCGCACAAATAGAACTACAAAGGATTTATCAATATTCGTGTGATAATACAAGGGTCTATCCGCAATTGGATCTTTGTTTTCTATATGTTTCCTCTTTGTAATTGCCCGGCCCCCCCCCCCCCCCCCCCACACACACACACCACCACCACCACCCCTGTCGCCTTCCTCTCTTCATGGATCCTCACCGTGTCCTCTCACACTCAGTCCTACCAACGCACCGACCGACGTATTGACCGTAAATGTCTGTAACGCGGTCATCTTCTTCATGAAAATTTCTCGGCTTCTTCAAACCCAGCACCAACGCCGATAACAAAATACCCCTCTAAAAAGATAGGTGGTCGTGTACAAATGTACGTACCTCGTGGAGTTGGAGTCCAGGTGAAAAACCAGTAGATGCTCTCGTCGTCGCAGGGCAAATACCCACATCGAAACCCTTCGCCGAAGTACTGCTGGAAACGGGGCCTGAAGCCGTGGCCGTCAGGGAACACGGTGAACCCCCTCGAAGCGTTGCGCCCGGTGAAGGATGGTTTGTTGAGGCCTAGGAATTTTGCCACCAAGGAGTTCACTCCGTCGCACCCTACTAGCACCTTCATTCACAGTTGAAATTTGGAAGAACAGAGGAAAGATAATTTAAACAATGGTTCGATAATGTCAGTCGAAACTACCCCTCAAATCATCAACTTCGGAAGGCAAAGAATACCCTCCAAGTCGACAAATCATCGGCTTGGTAGGTAAAAGTTTCACTATTTTGCTGGTATTTATACTTTTAGTAGCATTTATCACCTTTGCGAGAATTTACCACCCGCCAATATTCACTTGGCAGAAGGAGATATATGCAAGTTATCCTTCTCAGTATGAAAATCGAGGGCTGAGGAGTGCTACCAAAATAGTTAAGGGATGATAAAGTACTGTTGAGGGGCTTATCTGTAATTTATCCTTTTTGGGGGTGGAGGGAGCATGACAACCGGCACGTCCCAATGTTTATTCCCTTGATAGTAATTGCCCGCAAGTGAAATTTTTGGCTCGGTATGATTTTAGAGGTATATATGAGCAATTTTGATGACTTGAGAAGCATAATCTTAAATTCTAAGATTTGTGCTTAAAAACCCCTATAACATTAATATGTTAATTATATTACCTTAGCTCTCAGAGTAGAGCCATCAACCAAGTGCAAGATCTTCAAGTTGCCATCCTCTTCGATGGACACAACCTTGGATGAGAATCTAATCGTCCCTTGAGGCAACTCTCTCGCTAACGCCTCCAGCAGCAAATTTCTCCTTACACAGCGAACTTCATGCTCTCCACTGTATCAGAAGTTAAATATAATTATTAATCATCTTCATTTATTCATTTATTTATATATTTTGTTTGACAAGGGAACTTCCTCACGATTATTCGGACTGTGGGCATCAAACCCCCGGGCGTCGCTAAAGGGCACCCTCTAACGCACGGCCTCGGTTATCGGTTATTCTAGGAAATTAAATTACCGTGGGTGGTCCCGAGGAAAGTCGAACCTAAGGTCTTGGAGTACTGCTAATATGCAGCTTACCAAACTCAGCTAGACCCTCTTGGGTTACTAATCATTTTTTAGTTCTTGAACGCTGGCATTCAGTTTAATTAACAGTAAATTACACTAAACCCCCAAGGACTTTCAGCATTTTACAGTAAACCCCCAATAACTTCTAAAACCGCACTAAACCTTCAATAACTATTGGAAATTTGAGTAAGTACTCACATTTTCCCTCGAGTTGTGAGGATTTGCTGTGAGGTTATAGCTCCAGAAGATGCTGAAGTAACAATTTCCCTGCAAAATGAACTGAGGTTAACTTGCATGTTTTATAGAATTCACAGAGAATCTTTTAAGGTCTCAAAAATGACAATTTATTTGTTTGTTTGTTTGTCTTTTCCTCTTCTATTTTTTACGAAATTAACTTGGAAGCAAAAGTTTTGATCTTAGGAGATGAACAATGGCTATACTCCTATATAAACATATATAAATCCTAGCGTTGAAAGTTGATTGTTATTTGACTAGAAAAAATTGAAAGTAGAATGCATAAAAAAATTAATCCTGGACTATAAGAAGGGTCAAACATTTATTATGTCTATGCTCTTTTCATTAGCACTTTGGTTTCCTAATCCCAAATGAATTAAGTTATCTTTTGCCACCCACCCGATCGATAACAACATATTGCAGAGAACGAGAATGTATCCAGCGGGCCTGGTCCATAAACATTCAACGCGCTTCAAATGGATGTCAATTCTTGGATCTATGCATGAGACTCGATGTCCATTGATCCAAGGATTGTCATCCTTTGGTGCACATTGTTGTTAGGTTACACACCCACAAGAACGTCTCTAACGGAGACGTAATACAAGAAATAAAGGCACAAGATCAACCAGAGTACTCACAGATATACGTGGTTCACTCCTTCGGAGCTACTCCACGGTGCAACGACGACGCCAAATTCTTTTATATCCCAAAAGAATAGATCAAAGAGAACACCCTCTCTTGATCAGATACACTCTAAGAACTCTCACAAACTCTCTCTGTGTTTTCTCTTACTCTTCTATAAGAGGAGTTGTTTCTGGGATGAGATTTCCTTAAGAGTTTAGGGCCCTATTTATATTGTTTAGAAAACACTATGCACAAATAAAATATTATCAGTGGGACCCGCTACTAATAATAACATATTTGTGGGACCCACATCCTTTATAAATTCTCAACAATGGCTGCCACCGAATTTGATTTTTCTTCTTGTGGGGCCCGCCTTTGCGGGCCCCACTTTTGTTTTGTTAGGCTGACAATCTCCCACTTGAAGATTTGATTGAATATCAATCATATCTTCACACCCTTCTTGGTTGCATCATCCGGATGTCTTGTATCTTTGGCGTCTTGCACGATCCTCAACATTCTCAACGAAGGCCATATGAGGCTGCACACAGCCTACCTTCTCGAGCGGAACTGGCTTGGTTAGCATATCGGTTGGATTGTACCTCGTATCAATCTTCACAAGCTTGAACTCGTTCCTGCTTTGCCATCTCCGTATGGCATGGTGCTTCACGTCAACATGCTTAGTCCGAGCATGAAATGCGTCGTTCTCTGACAAGTGAATGGCACTCTGACTGTCACAGTGGATGAAATATTTCTCAAAGCTTACTCCAAGCTCGAGAAGAAAAGCCTTCAACCATAGCAACTCCTTTGCTGCCTCTGCTGCATATACGTACTCGACTTCGGTTGTTGACAAAGCCACAGTATCCTGTAACTTGGATCTCCAACTTATCGCTCCACCACCCAAGATGAAGATGTAGCCGCTCGTGCTCCTTCTTGAGTCTATGTCCCCTGCGTAGTCTGCATCACAAAAGCCCTCTAGCTGCAAATCTGTCCCGCCATACTCAAGACAACGGTCGGACGAGCTTCTCAAGTAGCGTAGAAGCCACTTGACTGCACTCCAGTGTTGTTTCCCCGGATTGCTCATGAAGCAGCTCACAACTCCCACTCCTTGTGCAATATCTGGCCTCGTGCACACCATCGCATACATCAAACTCCCGACGGCAGATGCGTATGGTATGTTGACCATGAACTCATGCTCTTCAGCAATCTCTGGTGCTTGGGTCTTCGATAGCTTGAAATGGCTTACAAACGGCGAGCCCACCGGTTTAGCTTTCTCCATGCCAAACTTTTCAAGAATCTTCTCAATATAGGCCTTCTGAGACAATCTCAGCCTCCGTGCTGATCTGTCTCTGATGATCCTCATCCTAAGAATTTGATTTGCTGGTCCCAGATCCTTCATCTCGAAGCACTCGGAGAGACGCCCCTTGAGTTCCTCAATGCGGGCCAAGTCGGGCCCTGCAATCAACATGTCATCAACATAAATCAAGAGTATTGCATAGGATTTGTCATATCTCTTGATAAAGCAGCAGTGGTCTGTGTCGCATTTGAGAAAACCGTTCTCCTCCATAAAGTTCTCGAACTTCATGTACCACTATCGCGGAGCTTGCTTCAGGCCATACAAGCTCTTGCGCAGGCGACACACGAGACCCTCTCTGCCTCGTTCCTCGAAGCCCACTGGTTGATGCATATAGATCTCTTCCTCCAAATCTCCATGAAGGAATGCCGTCTTCACATCCATCTGCTCTAGATGGAGATCTCGAACTGCTACAATGCTTAGTACAGTTCGGATTGTGGTCAACTTGACGACGGGAGCAAAAACGT
Organism: Asparagus kiusianus; assembly: GCA_022839385.1. Lineage (NCBI taxonomy): Eukaryota > Viridiplantae > Streptophyta > Magnoliopsida > Asparagales > Asparagaceae > Asparagus > Asparagus kiusianus. The sequence goes on from BQKN01066532.1 coordinate 1,518,315, forward strand.
CAGAATAGTCTATCCCTGCTTTCTGTTCATAGCCCTTCACAACAAGTCTCGCCTTGTAGCGTCTCCGTCCATCGGCTTCATCCTTGACCCGATAAATCCACCGATTATGAAGAGCCTTTCTCCCTCTTGGAAGCTTTACGAGCTCCCAAGTCCCATTCTTCATCAAGGACTTTATTTCTTCCTCCATAGCAGACTCCCACTCGCCCCGAGCTTTGCCGGTTTGCTGTACCTCCTCATAGCTCTCTGGCTCACCACTGTCAGTCAGGAGAAGATAATTCATGGTGGAAAGATATCTCTCTGGCACCCTTGGATTTCTTGGAGCTTTGCGAATTGCGATCGGCAACTCTGCTGGATCCAGCTGCTGTGCATCCGGCACGTCTTCTTGGTCTCCGTCTTCTATGCTAATTGGTATCTCACCGCCGTCCTCACTATCAGCAATATCTGGGAAAAGAGGAGGAGATAGATGACTCTCACTCACCTCTTTGGTCTTGTACACCGTATTCTCATGGAACACGACGTCACGACTACGCACCACCTTGCGCGCATCGTGATCCCAGAAACGGTACCCATACTCATCTCCTCCATAGCCGATGAAAGAGAGATTCTTTGACTTTGGATCAAGCTTTGACCAGTCTGCAGGATTGGTCATGACATAGGCGTCACAACCAAATACTCGTAAGTGCTCTAGCTTCAGCTTCTTTCCGGTCCAAGCCTCCTCAGGTATCCCATAACTGAGAGCCGCGGATAGCTCGCAGTTGATCAAGTATGCAGCAGTATTGACAGCTTCGGCCCAAAAACTCTTGGGCAATCCGGAGTGGATCCTCATACTTCTGGCGCGCTCCAAGATAGTACGATTCATGCGCTCCGCCACTCCGTTGTGCTGAGGTGTGCCTGGGACGGTCTTCAGTCTCCGAATCCCACGGAACGAGCAGAAGTTCTCGAACTCCTGGCTGCAATACTCGCCTCCATTATCAGACTTTAGGCACTTCAGCTTATTGCCTGTTTTGTTCTCCACACAGGCAAGCCACTTCTTGAAAATGATAAAAACATCTGACTTGTGCTTCAAGAAGAATACCCACAGCATTCTAGTAGCATCATCAATAAAAGTGACAAAGTAAAGAGAGTTGCCAACAGATGGGACTTGCGTAGATCCCCACACGTCGGTGTGCACCAACTCCAATTTCTGCAGTTTTGGAGCCGGCCCGATCTTGTTGAAGCTCACCTTCTTCTGTTTGCCTAGGATGCAGTCCTCACAGAAAGTCAGATCGATCTTGTTCAGACCCGGAAGCCTCTCTCCCGCGGCCATAATCTGCATCCCCTTCTCGCTCATGTGGCCAAGTCGTCGATGCCAAGTCATGCAGTCGACGGATGATGATGATGATGCTTGTCCTGCGGCAAGCAAGCGGTCGATCTTCCCATTGGCGATGTAGAGAGACCCCTCGCGTTTGCCGTGTGCCACCACCAGGGCACCCTTGGACACCTTCCAGCTTCCCTGCTCGAAGGACACTTTGTAACCGGAGTCAGTCAGTTGCCCGACTGATATAAGATTCCGCCTGAGTTCTGGTACATGTCGAACGTCGTTTAGCGTCAAGGTGGTCCCCCCTCCATCTTGAGGGTACAATTTCCCTTCCTGAAAATTTTGCAAGGTTGATCGTCGTCAAGATAGACTGTCCCCAAGTCCTTCTTCACGAACGATGAAAGCAGCTTTTGTTGTGAGGTTGCATGGAAAGATGCGCCAGAGTCGATGACCCACGCATCACTTTTGTCTTCTAGGGATAAGAGAAGCGCATCTGAATCCGTCTCGTGCATGAGATTGGCTGCACCGTCAGCCCGATCATCCCCTGCTGATGCTGGAACAGAAACTCTGCAGTCCCGTGCAAAGTGACCATTCTTTCCACACCTGAAACACTTCCCTTCACCGTAACCATTCGGGTTCGGCCCTTTAGACTTCCCTCTGGATTTTGATTGGCCTCGTCGTCCCCTACCCTTCTTCTGCGCACGCCCCCGTCCCTCGACATGCGGAGCACTCCCACTGCTAGAGGCCTCAACTCCTGAGACTTTGCTGTGAGATTCTTCATCCAGAATTGCCCCAATCACCATGTCGAGCTTTATCTTGTCATTGTCATTGGCGTTGCTCACTGTCATCACCATATTCTCCCATGAATCTGGTAGACAAGAAAGTAGCAGAAGAGCTTGGATCTCATTGTCGAACTTGAGATCTACTACAGCAAGCTGTTGCACCACAGCCTGAAATTCGTTCAAGAAGTCCGTCACGCGAGCTCCTTGCTGCATCTTTAGATTGAACAGCTTCTTCATTAGGTACACCTTATTTGAAGCAGACGGCTTCTCATACAGCGTCTCCAAGGCCTCCATCAACTCCTTGGTGGTGGTCGCATGCGAGGCGTTGTAAGTCACATGCTGGTGAAGGTTGAGCCTGATGATGGCAAGTGCTTTACGATCGAGCACCTTCCACTTATCGTCGTCCATTTTCTCAGGTTTCCCCGCCTCTCTTTGGAGGGGTAGGAAGAGATCCTTCTGGTACAAATAGTCTTCTATTTGCATCCTCCAATACCTGAAATTTTGGCCGCTGAATTTCTCAATTCGAAGCATGTTGTCTTCAACTGTAGATCCCATGGTGAAAGATTACGTCTTTCCCGAACCGTATTTGTGAATAGTATCGTATCCGTGAATAGTGATGTACATGTGAATAGTACCGTACACGTGAATAGTGCCCAATGCCTTAAAAGAGTAAATATTAATCTAACTTATTTTCTGATGTGGAGGATCCACTTTTAGTGGCAGCCACAGAGCATACGATAAACAGATATATATACTCTAAGTCAGGCTCTGATACCAGTTGTTAGGTTACACACCCACAAGAACGTCTCTAACGGAGACGTAATACAAGAAATAAAGGCACAAGATCAACCAGAGTACTCACAGATATACATGGTTCACTCCTTCGGAGCTACTCCACGGTGCAACGACGACGCCAAATTCTTTTATATCCCAAAAGAATAGATCCAAGAGAACACCCTCTCTTGATCAGATACACTCAAAGAACTCTCACAAACTCTCTCTGTGTTTTCTCTTACTCTTCTATAAGAGGAGTTGTTTCTGGGATGAGATTTCCTTAAGAGTTTAGGGCCCTATTTATAGTGTTTGGGAAACACTATGCACAAATAAAATATTATCAGTGAGACCCGTCACTAATAATAAAATATTTGTGGGACCCACATCCTTTATAAATTCTCAACAATGGCTGCCACCGAATTTGATTTTTCTTCTTGTGGGGCCCGCCTTTGCGGCCCCACTTTTGTTTTGTTAGGCTGACATGAATGTCATGAACGGATGGCCATTTGATACTTTCTCTGACCGCAAAAGTGATAATTCTATTTGGACATTAAAGAGTGTAAGCAACCCTTAGAAACCACAGGAGGATTTTCTACAGTTCATCAAAGAAACAAGAATGATACGGACCTCTCGAGCCGGAGGCTCTGTCGCCTTAGGGAGTCTCCGACTCCAAGCGCGTCCAGTGCCCTCCAAGCATTCGTCCACGTCGTTAACGCGAACCCGCTCGCCCTCAGCGACTCCGATGACTCCAACACCAAGCTCTTGACCCCCTTCCTACAAAATTAAACCCACAAATAAATACGTCAAACTAGGATACGTACATAGCTCTCTTGTATACGTAACTAATTGCTTTCAAAAAAAAAAAGAAAAATGAGGATGTCAGTTGTACCGGTGGAGCCCGAGCGCGGTCGCAACGCCGGATAATCCTGCTCCGACGATCAACACTCCCTCAACGGCCTCCATTGGGTACTCGTTTGAATTGGAGAAGGTTTTGTGATGCTGTGTTTTGAAGCGTGCTGCTTTTGAATTGAATGCTGGTTTTGAGTGGGGGATATGTATTGTATAGATAGATGTATATATACGAAGATGGGTGGATATAAGTGACGTCATTAGTGATGAAAAGGGAAGGGGCTGCTGATGTTTATTTTTTATTTTTATTTTTATATTTATTTTTTTGAGGAATCGGGGTTGCTGATGTTGGTGCTTTGTTGTTTGGGGGAATGAGATGGTTTTGGATTCTGTCTCTGCCGTCCGTGATTTGATCCGTGAAAGTATTGACTGGTCTCCGTTTAATTATTATTTTATTGATCTAAAGTTGGACTTTTTTTTTTCTGAGTACCGTTAAGGACCCCGTTTGGATCGGGTATTTTGAAGGGGAAATGAGGGGGAAAGTTGTTAATTTGTCAGCTTTTTGGCAGTTTTCCCTCAAAACCGCTTCTTATAGAGACGGTTTTGGGAGAAAGCTGCCAAAAATCTGCCAAATTGGCAGCTTTTCCCCTCCTTTCCCCTTCAAAATACCCGATCCAAACAACCCTTAACACGATGAGCGGGGATCACTACATACTTTCTAGTTTTCCATTTACAAATACTAGCGTGCATCCCTGCAAATCACGGTCTCCTTTTTTTGTAAGCAATGTATTTTGAAATTGTTTCTATTTTTTAAATTTTAATATATTAGATTTAATTATTATACGCTTAAAATTAGAAATTATATCTACTCATCTATGCTTAAAGAAAGATCCAAATGCTAATACTGTAGGAAAATTTTTGATATGATGTTATACTATTTTTATTGTTTATGCTACAGCAATTTACTATAGTATAAACAGTGATTCTTGGGTTCTCCTTTAAATATAGAAGAGTAGATTTAAATTGACTTTCTAATTTTCTATCTACAAGTATTTAAATGATCTTGGTTTATTCTACCCCTACGGTGATTAAATGTAGTAGTTTCTTTATGTTTTTTGATAGTACAGTTATAAAAGGAGTGAGAAGAACACAACCCGTGCTCATTATCAAATTTGAAACTAGCACAATTAGTATATATAAATCAGCGCAGGCAATTAAAAGAGGATTCAGAACTTTTCCATTAATGTCAAAATAGAAGTGAAGGGACTACTACTCCATCACTATCATTGATCATCTATTTTATAGTTGAATATCTTTTTTATTGAGTATAAATTAAGAATTAGTACAACTTATGGGGGTACAGCGAGCAAGCATTAAATCAAAAGGAATCCTAAACATTCACTTGATGATTAATCGTTAGTTTCAGTAGTAGTGTTTTCTCCCCTATTCTTTTTAAATAATGGAGTCACGTAGAGGAGTCAAATTCATTAAAAGATTAGTACAAACTAACTACCGAATGATAATTTTTAGATTAAAATTTGATAATAAACTCGTGTTACGTTTTTCGTGGGCGCTGTTGCAAGGGGTTTTTGAGGGTTGAAGAACATTGACTGCTGCAGCGCCGCTGTCCTCATGGCTTTGATTGCAAAACTCCAAATGGTGTCATCATGAGATGCCTCTGCTATCCAAGTTACTTATAAGTTAGCTTATTTGATATTTTACTAAACAAGTAGATATTAAGAAGTTAGCTTAAAATTTAGTTTATCTAAAAAAATAAGCTTCCCCCAAACACCCTCTTGTTTTTAATTTTAGGCTAAATATCACATAGTGTTAGGTTACACAGCCACAAGAACGCCTCTAACGGAGACGCAATACAAGAAATAAAGGCACAAGATCAACCAGAGTACTCACAAATATACGTGGTTCACTCATTCGGAGCTACTCCACGGTGCAACGACGACGCCAAATTCTTTTATATCCCAAAAGAATAGATCCAAGAGAACACCCTCTCTTGATCAGATACACTCTAAGAACTCTCACAAACTCTCTCTGTGTTTTCTCTTACTCTTCTATAAGAGGAGTTGTTTCTGGGATGAGATTTACTTAAGAGTTTAGGGCCCTATTTATAGTGTTTGGGAAACACTATGCACAAATAAAATATTATCAGTGGGACCCGCCACTAATAATAAAATATTTGTGGGACCCACATCCTTTATAAATTCTCAACAATAGCTGCCACCGAATTTGATTTTTCTTCTTGTGGGGCCGCCTTTGTGGGCCCCACTTTTGTTTTGTTAGGCTGACACATAGTACTATCAATTTTAACATCTCATGTAGCAAGTGTGTGCGGAAAAAAAAGATGAAAATAATTCTTTAATCTCAAAAAAGTACTTATTTTTTCCTTTTATTAAAAGAGTATTTTTTTGGAACTAAGGAAGAATTTTTCGTCTTTTTTTGTTGTTGTGCTTACTAATGGCAAGTTAAAGTTGATGGTGTTAAATTAAGGATTAAAAGATAAATTTTTAGGTAAGATTGAGTAAATAAAATAGGTCATGAGGTTATGTCTGAAAGAATTACAGAAAATCAGCATCAGCAGCAGAATCAGGCGAAACAGGCGGCGGTCGACCGGTCCGGTCGACCGCATTCGTGCACAAGGCTTACTGTGCTTCAGCTCTGGTGTCAGTCGACCGGGCCGGACGACCGAAGGTGTTTCTGTTCTGTGGTCGGTCGACCGGTGCGGTCGACCAACAGGTTCTCTGGATCTCTCGGTATCTGACTGGAAGGTGGTCGGTCG
>BQKN01066532.1:1543866-1573573 GCA_022839385.1 Asparagus kiusianus
AGAATCGAAAAGATTCGGATAACCCTAACTGTCGTAAGGTTTGGTTATCGAATCGAAAGGTTCGAACGACCCTAACTGTCGTAAGGTTTGGTCATCGAATTGAAAGTGGACCTCTCGTTCATTGGAGGAATCGAGAGGGGATTTTGGCTTTGGCCCTAACTGTCGTAAGGTTTGACCAAGTGGGGAATGTGAAAATGATCATAACCGAAAGAGGGTCTGATCACTCGATTTGTGGACCTCTCGTTCTTTGACGGAATCGAGAGGGGAATTTGGCTTTGGTCCTAACTGTCATAAGGTTTGACCAAACTGGAATGGTGTGGTGGAGACTATGAGTAGTCAGAAACCACCGAAAGTTCTGCGAGGGGAGAATCAACGATTAGATCTCATCTCAGCAAAAGAGTGTTTGTGAGAGTTAAGTTCTGGCAAACAAGAATATTCGGAATTCGAATATTGATTTCTTGCTTATCAGCGACCGGGTTATCCCTAAGAATACCCCGATGTGGTATTCTTCCGGGAACTTCCCGGTACCTCAATTCCTCTGAGGATACTAAGGATAGTACCTCTTCAGAAATTTGCCATTTATTAGCATCATGAGTCGGTCACCGTCTTTGGTGACTAGACGATAGGCGCCGTTCGAGTAAACTGTTTCTACTACGAACGGTCCCTCCCATTTGGGTTCAAACTTGCCTTTCTTCTTGGAGTTAAGGATCATAGGACGTTTCTCGGTTAAGACCAAGTCCCCTTCCTTAAAACTCCTTTGTCGAACTTTTTTGTCGAAGGCTCTAGAAATTCTGGCTTGGTAAAACTCAATATGCTGCTGAGCTTCCAGGCGCTTTTCATCGAGCATCTCGAGTTCTTCGAGGCGCTTCTGATGTTGTTCTTCGGTCGTCATCTGGGTTGCAAGAGCGATCCGAAGAGATGGAATTTGGATTTCCAAAGGGAGAACAGCTTCACATCCGTATACCAGTGAATACGGGGTTGAGCCGGTCGGTGTACGTACAGTGGTACGATAGGCCCATAGAGCTGCGCCGAGCTTATCATCCCAATCTCGCTTGTTATTTTTCACAAGCTTTGACAAGAGCTTTATGATAGTCTTGTTGAAGGCTTCAGCTAACCCGTTTGCTGTGGGATTATAAGCTGTTGACGAGATGTCCTGAATTTTGAACTTTTCGCAAAACCTTATGAAGGCGTTGCTGATAAATTGAGGACCATTGTCGTGTATGATTCATCTTGGAACACCATGCCGGTAGATGATATAGTGCTTGATGAATGCAATGACGTTGCTCGTCTTGACTTCTTTGAGTGGGACTGCCTCAGCCCATTTGGAGAAGTAATCAGTGATCGCCAGGATGAACCGATCGCCTTTGACTGATGGGGGGTTTATAGGACCAACAACGTCCATTCCCCAGGTCTCGAACGGCCACGACGTAACCGAAGGATGTAGATGTTCCGGAGGCTGGTGCATGTAATTCGTGTGTACCTGACACGCGTGACACTTCCGGGCGTATACAATTGCCTCATGCATCATGGAGGGCCAAAAGTATCCCATTCTCCTGATGCGATCATAGAGCTTGGGACCAGGTTGGTGCGCGCCGCACTCTCCTTCATGTGCCTCTTTAAGCACTTCTTCAGCTTCTTTGGTTGATAGGCAACGTGCCAGCACGCCATCATACCCCCTGCGGTATAGCGTTCGATTCTCTGTATTATAGTAGAATCTTGGAGCTCTTCGTCTGATCGACTCTCTCTCCTTCACATCTTCTGGCAAGATTCCATGCAAGACGTAGTCGATGATGGGGAAACGCCAATCTCGGGGTTCAAACTCAGCCTGAGTTGTGTGCACCTCCTGGGCCTCTTCCTCCTTGCCATTTTCATCATGAAGTGGCACCAAGAGTTGATGCGTTTTTACCGTAACAAATTGTTCTGTTCCGGGAGGTTGTGCCAAGGACACAGCTAAAGCTGCTAACGCATCTGCATAGGTGTTCTGCAGCCGCGGAACGTGCTCGATGAAGAACCCTTCAAACGATTCCGCTAGCTCCACCGCCATCTTGTGGTATGGTAGCAAATCCTGACTTCGGACTTCGTATTCCCCTTGCACTTGTTTGACGATTAGTTGAGAATCACCGAAGGCTTCGAGATACTCAACCCCCAGCTCCTTGGCGAAGTTGAGACCTATAATCAGTGCGTTGTACTCTGCCACATTATTCGAGCACGGCTCAGTTAATGAGTAGGCTCGAGGCATCACATGTTTTCCCGGGAAAACTAAGACAACTCCCACTCCGGAGGAGACCTTAGAACATCCAGGAGTACCTGCGGCATTAGCTGCTCGTGAAGCGCCGTCGAAGTACAAACGCCACACTTGTTGGTGTGAAGTTGCGTTGACTTCGTGGGTTTCATCAGGTAAATCGTCATATATCTCGGCGGCGTCCGTAGTTGGATTAGCTGCCAAGAGATCGCAGATAGCTTGCCCTTTTACTGACTTCTGCTGCTTGAAGTGCAGATCGTATTGGGACAAGAGTAAAGCCCATTTTGCTAATCGCCAGCTCATGGAAGCCGGTTGAGTCATGAATACTCGGACCGGGTTAACTTTGGAGATGACGTAGATAGTTTGTCCAACCAAATAATGCCGCATCTTCTGGATGGCGAACACTAAGGCTAGGCATTCTCTCTCAATCATGGGATATCGAGATTCTGCGCCTACCATGGTTCGGCTTAAGTAATATACCGCCTGCTCGTGACCGTTATCGTCATCTTGTGCAAGCAATGCACTTAATGAGTGGCTCGTCGCCTTGACATAAATCAAGAACGGTTTGCCCGATTTCGGTGCAACGAGCACGGGAGGTTTCGAGAGATATTCTTTGATACTCTCGAATGCCTTTTGACAAGCATCGTCCCATACGAATGACACGCCCTTCTTTGTGAGCCTGGAGAATGGTTGGCATTTTCCCGATAGGTTTGAGATAAACCGACGGATATATGCCAATCGCCCTTGCAGTCCTCTGAGCTCCTTGAGGTTCCTCGGAGGTTGCAATTCATTGATCGCCTTTACTTTATCCGGATCAATGTGAATACCTTTGGTGGTGACGACGAATCCCAAGAATTTTCCACTAGCCATTCCGAGGAAGGATTTGGTAGGGTTCATCTTCAACTGATGGGCCCGCATCAAGTCGAACATGGTCTTCAAGTCTTTGATGTGATCATTCTTATCACGACTTTTCACGACCAAATCGTCCACGTAGCATTCGACGGTCTTTCGGAGATGCTCTTGAAAGATCTTCGACATGGCTCGCTGATATGTAGCACCTGCATTCTTCAAGCCGAAGGGCATGACTGTGTAGCAGAATACGCCGAGAGGTGTTCGGAATGCGGTGTGCTTTTCATCATCTGGATGCATCTTTATCTGGTTATAACCAGAGAAACCATCCATGAAGGACATCCTCTCGAACCCACACGTATTGTCGATGATAACATCCGTGATGGGGAGAGGAAAATCATCTTTTGGACAAGCTGCATTGAGGTCCCTGAAGTCAATGCATATCCGGATCTTCCCGTTCTTCTTTAGGACCGGAACAATATTGGCAAGCCATTCGGGATGTTGCTCCTCTCGGATAAATCCCGAATCAACGAGCTTTTTGACTTCAGCTTCGATTGCTTCCATCATTTGCGGACGAAATCGTCGTTGTTGTTGTTTGACTGGTTTAACCTCCGGCTTGATGTTGAGACGATGCACTGCTACGTTTGGGTCGAGACCTGGCATGTCTTCATAATTCCAGGCGAATACGTCGATGTACTCCCGGATAAGAGAAATCAACTCTTCCTTCTCTTCAGGGAAGAGGCTATCGCTGATGAATATTGGCTTTGGATTCTCCTCGGTGCCCATATTCACCTGAACGACTGGGTCTTCGGTAGGAGGCTCCCTCTGCTCGAACCGGTCTCCATACTGCATGCTTAAGTGATGAACCCACGGGTCTTCCCATGTCGACATCTCATCATCTTCTTCTATTGTCGTTGGATCAACCATGACCATGTTCGACATTAGCTTTTTAAATACCTCACCAAGACTAGTGTCGGAATCCCAACCTGAAGAGTCGGAAGAATATCCCTTCCTAGTCTTGTTAGCAATTTGGTCAATGATTTGCCAGCCACACTCATCATCTGACGAGACATAGCCTAGACCTCTTTTGTGGCGGTAGTAATTATCGGGTTTTCCCTTCGGTACATAGGCCATCCGGGGTGGAACCCGTGGACCTCGACCAAAGAAAAGACCTTCTCCGATCTTGAAGTCATAGCCATACATTTCCATCATGTTACGCGCTTTCGCGTCGTATTTGGATAGATGGCGGGCTGGTTTATCGTCGTCATCCTCCTCTTCCAAGAAATGGTTGGGTATCGGAGATGCTCTTCCTTTGCCGTAGACGACCTCCTTTCCGCCCCCAATCCCTGCGGGGATGATAAGCGTTGTTCCGCAAGGGTCGCGTACCTGCTTCTTCGTCAAACAAAATGATTGAAGAGGCATATATAAATCAGGGTTAGCATAGAGTTCGTTGGTGATATCATCAAGACCCGTCGAGTACTCTAAATCATCATTTATTGATAGTTCTTCGGCAAGTTGCCAATTACAACTATCTTCCGATGATTCATCATCGTCAAGATTGATTACAATGGGTACAATGTCGTTTAAAACAAAACCGCCATCATAATCAAGCCCTGGTTCGGTATCAGCTTCATCTCCGCTGTCCGTTCCTTGGGCCGATGGTTCAGTATCGGATTCAGCGCCGTATAAAAGGGAATCGGTGAAATAATTCTCCAATCCCTTAAACGGTTGCTTATCCGCGACCACCGTCTTGATTTCATTATCTGTGCCCACATATTTGAGGCACTGATGCAGCGTTGACGGGACTATAAGGTTACCGTGGATCCAAGGCCGACCCAACAGTAAATTATAGGACGTTTCCGCGTCAATCACATAGCATGTGACCTCCGACTTCAAATCCCCGATCTGGCACTTAATTCGGATCTTCCCCAAGGGCCTAGACCCGCTGGTGTTGAATCCGTAAATCGTCGTGCCAGTGGACGCTAATTTGCTAGTCGGGATTTCGAGATGATGCATCAATCGGAATGGCATGGTGCTCACAGCGGAACCCGGATCGACTTGGATCCGGTTGACAACGCTGGAGCCGATATGCCCGGTGAAGTACAACGGCCTATCATGATTGGAGTTCTTTGTCTGCATGTCTTCTTTGGTGAAAGAGATGCAGGGGAAGTGATGTGCCGCCAGATTGCAATGCTGAGCTGACGACTCCGGTTCTTCGGAAGATGGTTTGATCCGAGTCAAGAAGGCTTCGGAATCACTCAAGGCTTCTTGCAGCGCCTTCCGTGTATCCTTCGACAACCGCAGCAACTCGTATAGAGTTATCCTGGCCGGGATGTTGGCCAATTGCGCCATAATGTCGAAATGGGGCTGAGAGCTTGCATTCCCCGGTTTATCTCGTCCAATTGGATTATTGAATCGAGACGGCCTCGGGTTCTGAGCTTCTTGACGTACAGGCTCCTTTCCCTTATCCTTCTGCGGGATTCTCTCCGTAGCCACCGCAGGTGTTGGGGGAATTGCGGAAATCCCCAGTTCTGACAGTGTCTTGGAAGGTGGGGTTTTGGTACCCAACTGCTCAGTAGCATCCGGATACTTGAAGTGATATTCGTTCCCGCTCTGAGTTGCAAAGGCTTCTTGCTCATCCTCAGAAAGTGGGAAGGTTGGAATTTTGTCATCATCCACCCCCGGTATGGCAGAAGCACCGTAGCACGATTTGCCTTTCCTCTTCGATTTCTTCTTTTTCTTTGTGGAAGAGGTCCCGGCCCATTGTTCATCTGCGATCAGGTCCGGATGAACCCACAAGATTTCGCCATTTGGGGCTGTGTGTGGCACAAGCCCTTTCTGGCGCTGCTGGTGTGGATCATCGTTCACTGTCTTCACCGCTGCTTTGATCACCGACTCGTGTTGGAACCAACTCGAGGGAACAGATCCGAAGCTAATAGACACGGTATTTGCACCCACCTTCTTCTCCTTGGGCTGTTTCATGGTGATGACCCCAACATCGATCAGGGCCTGAATCTTGTCCTTGAGAGCGTAGCACACCTTGGTAGGATGGTGCACCGCTCGGTGGAATGCGCAATATTTCGGATCGTTGACCCTCTTGGCATCTTCCTGATCCTGAATTGGCGGCAGTTTGATCTTGTTGTTCTCCACGAGGTATTTGAAAATACCCGGGATTTCATCCTCTTTGAATGAGTAGACTTTTGGGAACCTCGGCTCTCCAACCTTTTGCTTCTGGGGCTGTTGTTGCCACCTGGGTTGTTGAGGCGCCCTCTGTTGTTGCTGTTGCGGTTGCTGGGGCTGTTGAGGCTGTTGCGGCTGTGCTTGCACCTCAAAGACCTGATTTGCGACCACCGCATTCGCATGCGCCTTCCCTTTACCCTTGGGGGTAAAATTTGGTTGCGGGGCATTATTGGGTATTTGCCCTCTCTCTGCCTTTTTCCTCTTGAGGAATCGCTCGGCTCTTTCTCCCCGTATCTTCAAATCCTTCCAGGTTTTGGACGGCGCCATTCCCATGGCTTCAAGGATGTCGAGCGTCAAATTGTTGTGGAAAGTCTCGAGGATGAAATCCTCGCTGACCGGATCCCTGCAATTCATAGCCTTGTTGCGGAATCTCTTCACGAAGTTTTCAACCGTCTCGCCGTTCTTTTGTTTTTCATCGAACAGCGTGCCGATTGAAACCTCGGTGTCATCATCAAAGAAGTTTGTTAGGAACATGTCCTCCATGTCATCCCAGCCGTTGATGCTCCCAGGCTTGAGACGGCGGTACCAATCGAAGGCAGCTCCGCGAAGAGTGCCAACGAATGACCGCACCATGAGGGGCTCATTTCCGGAAATGATTCCTAAATGAGACTTGAAATAGATTAAATGCTGGGTAGGGGAACCCTTCCCATCAAACGGCGTAAAGTTAATCAGATTAAACTTTGCCGGATATGGGATCGATTCCCACTCCCTCGGATATGGGCAGGGTATACCGGATCTTTTTACCTCCTGAGCATTCATCAATGCATTGATCTTGCTCTCCAGGTCTTTCATCTTCCTGTCCTCACTCGTCTCGGTCTTCGAGTGGCTTCTGGGAGAGGCGGCGTGGTCCTCTTTTGCATTTTCTTCTGCGGGACCACCCCCAGTGTTGGTATTGACGGGAGGAATGTTGACATTATCCGCTTCCCGTTCATGCTCCTCTGGATTGCGTTGGCTCGGTTCTCCTTGGTGAACCGTCATTGCCGCGATCTGTTGATCGTGCATCTCCCTCATCCGCTGCATGGCCATCTCCATTTCAAATTTGAAGCTTTCCTTTTGCTTGGCTAGGGCTTCTTCAAGTATCTTCGACATTTGCTCGGCGCTGATCATGAGCGACTCATAAGGTTGGCCTGCACTTGAAGCCGTGTCATCGGATGCGACGGCGGAGCAGGTATCAGAATCAGCATCGGATTCCTCCTCTTCTAGGGAAAGTCCCTTGTGTACTCTTGGGTAATTGTTTCGTTTGATGGTTCCCGACCGTAGCCACGTCATGCATCGGGATGCCTCGGCAAGCTGCTCCGAGTTGAGACGTGGTGTTGATCCCCCTCTGCCGGTCATGTTGACTGACACTTTCGAGTATTCATCCTCTCGTCGGAGCGGTTTCTTCTTGTGGAAACGCTTCGGCTTGGAGAGTCTCTCGAATACCGAGATTCTTGTCGGGGTCTGAGCACAGCAACACTCGGACAGCACTGCCTTGATAATGTTGGCACACGGGCAGTGGGACTCCTGCATGTACCTCTTTCGAGATTTTTCCACACCCCCAGCCCTGTAGTACAGCTCATCAGCTTGATAGCTGGAGCAACCTACGGAGTGCTGGTGGATGTCCCTCGGTATAACACGCTCATCCTCAGATGAGTGTGTTTCCCTTTGGGAACACAAAAATTGGTTAGACTTTTCAAGAGTGGCCCGTTCAATTTTACGCTTTTGGGAGCGTAGAAACCGAACGGGCTCTTTCAGTTCGGCTCGCAATTCAGTGCGGCCGGTGATAGGGGCTTTCCCTTTGTCAATATTCTTGGGGGGATTGATTCCACCCCCAGTCTGGATTTTAGTTTGGGGACCTTTCAATGGTCCCAGCCGTTCTTTGACGGGTATTCTGCCTCGGTTCTCCTGTAAGGGACCGAGACGACTCGTCAAAGGAAGCTGGGATCTTGAATGATCCCCTTTTTTACCTGGCCCTGTTGAGGGTGCCGGTACGGGAGGAGTAGGCTCTGATTTGGTTGAACTCTGGGTGATAATTTTACCCTTCTTGGTTTGAGGTGTTGGGTTTGCCTTGGGCACCCACACCGATTTGCTCTTGGACGGCGTTTTGACCGCCGATTCTTGCTGCATCTCCTCTGCCTTCTTTAGGAGGAGCCGGGCATGTGCAAGTAGAGCACGGCGCTTCTTGATTCGCTCCTCGAGCGTGGAGCGGTTCCTCTTGACGCGGATCCACTCATTCGCTCCTGATTTGGAGGGGAAGTTGATTACCTGCCGCTGCTCTTGTCGCTGCCTCGACTTCAAGTCCTCTGCATAGCGCACTCCATCCTTTGACTCCTTGGCCTTGGCGAGCTGTTGAGCGAGACGTTGGCGACGTCTTTGAAGTGCTCTCTTTGATGGGGTTGGAGCAGCATCACCTATCGCCTTTGTGGCGGTTGGATCTACGTTCTTGACCACACTGATCGACGCAAGGCCGTTGTGTGGTGCAAGTGTAGTGGCAGCGACGGCGGGGTCTTGAATTGAGGAGTTGGAGATCCCGCGAGCCCTTTTTGGAGATGAATTCCTCCTGCGCCGGTGCGGAGAGGCAGATCTGGAGGAGGAGGAGGAGAGGTACTCTTCGAACTTCTTCTGATCGAATTCGTATTCGATCTCTTCATTCACCCGGATCTTGAAGGCCGGTTGCGTCACTCCGATCTCGGCAGCGAGGTCGGCGGCTCCCACTGTGGTCGCCAGCTTGTTTCCGGTAAAAGTTGCTGTTTTCATTGATGTTCTCTTTTTTTGAGATCTGTTACAACTTCAAGCATTACAACAGTATAAAATGAAAACAAAAGGGTTACAACTTAAACGAAAATAAACACGAGAGCCCGGTTTGGTACGGTCTCGCTTGCGTGGGTTGTTGGCCTGTGACGGGGACGTCGATGTCCGTGGACCGCCGACTCTTTCAAGATCCTTGCCGATAAAATCCGGCAGAGTTTCGTCTATCCGTGTAGGATATAGAAACAGAACCTCGTCGATCCGCGCAAGATCTAGAGGTTATAAGCGTATATCTCGGCTAAAACGAGATAATAGCTCTTCTTAGTGTCACCGCAAAGGAGCAACACTAAGGATCAGAGAGGGGGGGTGAATGAACCTTGATGAAGAAACTCTGACTCCTCACTCCAGCAGGGCTTCGCCGCTTCAGACTCTAGAATTTCAGATCTCGAGGATAATCCCAAGACCGGAAATTCTTCTCCAAGAGCTAAATCAGCGCCAAAATCAAGAGCCCCTCACAAAGGAGGCCTAGGGGGCTATTTATAGCCAAAAGGAGAGGGGGAGGGGGCTGATATGGACACCCCAAGAGGAGAGACACCCCCCTAGGGGTGTCTTGGCCAAGGCCGGGACACCCCCCATGGGGTGTCTCGAGCCAGCCGAGACATTTTCGTGTGTCCCCGGTTCAGCCCGGGGCTGTGCCGTTGTCCCGCTGTTGACTCGCCGTTGACTTTTCGTCCGAACTCGGATTTGGGTGATTTCGGATGCGTTGGAATCGTGACGGCGAGCTCTGTAGGCCCCGATGGTTGGATTGTCTGTGGGGTGGTCGAGGCGCAGCGGGCGTTGGTCTGACTGCAGTGATAGCGGGGTTTTCGGTCAACCCGTATCCTTGCGATTCTGACATTCTGTCGGCTCACGTAATCCGTCGGTTTGCTTCATTCGCTCACCGGCGTCATTTGAGCTCTTGTGAGCCTGATAGTGACGTTCGATCGCCGCTCGTTGACACCGAGCTATGTTCGGGGACCTATCGGCAATTTTCGACGCCTACACAAGTGTGTGGCTTTCTTCTTCCGTGATCTCAAGTTCGTTGTGTATGCGTGCAACGCTTCCGCATAGGCGCGCGACAAGTGGTATCAGAGCTCAGATTTCAGATCTAGGCTTTTGGATTAGGTAGAGGAAGATTCAGTTGGAAGCTTGGTTCTTGGAGTTCTAGGCTTTGGTGGAGTTAGGGTTTGAAGTTACCGTTGAAGATCTCGCTTTCCTCGTGTGGTTAGGAGTTCTATTTGGAATCCAATCTAGGGTTCAGTTGGGTAATTTCTTATTCTTTTCAAAGTTTGAATCTTTCCTTGCAATTTGGAATTTGTGATTATGGGTGAAGAAATTGGTGAAAGCAACAAGTTGATCGGCACAGTTCAAGTGGGTTTTCAGAACACTAAGATTAGTGTAGTAAAATATAACGGCAAAATCAATTTTGGTTTGTGGATGAGCGACGTACAGGATGCGCTCAATGCTTAAAATTTAGAGGAGACCATCATGGTCGATGTGAGGCCACCTAAATATGAAGAGTCGGTATGGGAAAAGATGAATAGGAACGCTTGTGGGGTGATCAGGTCCTGTTTGGAACAGGAGCTGAAATATGATGTGATTGGGGAACGTCTGTGATGAAGATGTGGGAAATTCTCAACAATAAGTATCTTACGAAGAGTGTTGAGAACAGGTTGCATTTGCTGCGTAGGTTATTCAGATTCCAGATGTCCCGAGGCACCTCGCTTGCGGCTCATGTGAACAACTATACTAAGTTGTTGTCGGACTTGGCGAACGTGGATGAGAAGATCACAGATGAGTACAAGGCTATTATTCTTTTGGGCTCCTTACCGGATGAGGAGTATGATACCTTCGTGCTTACGTTGCTGAACAGGAGATCTTCTATCACTTATAATGAAGTGATTAACGCATTGACAAACTACGATTTGAGAAGAAAGGATAAGGAGACTTCCCGCGCTAGTACTTCAGGAGAGGCCTTGTCGACGAGAGGTAGAAATCCATATCCGAAAGGTGGTAATAGAGGAAGGTCAAAGTCAAGAAGCCGCCACCAATTAGCAAAGAACCAATGTGCGTTCTGCAAGGAACATGGATATTGGAAGAGAGACTGTCCGAAGCTCAAGGAGCAGGAGGATAGCAAGAAAAAGGGCCCGAAGACCAATGAGGTGAACGTTGTGAAAGGCGATGATTTCGATGATTCGTGTTTTTCTCTTTTGATTACTCTGAAGGTGAACCATTTGGATGCATCGGATTGGATGATTGATTCTGGCGCTACTTATCATGTGACTCCTAGGCGAGATTGGTTTTTATCATTTGAGAGACTCGACTGGGGTGTTGTTATCATGGGAAATGATCAATCCTGTGGTATTTGTGGGATAGGTACTTTGAGGATTTGGATGCACAATGGAGTAGTCCGTGAGTTGAAGGAGGTGAGATTTGTTCCTCAACTGAAGAAGAATCTTATCTCAGTTGGAGCTTTGGAGGCGAAGGGATTCAAGGTGACCTTTGAGGATGCTGTAGCGAAGGTTACTAAGGGGTCTTTGGTGGTGATGAAGGGTGTCCGTAGTCATAATTTATACTATTTGAAGGGGAGCACCGAGATTGGCCAGGTTGCTTCGGCTATTTCAGAGGCGGACATGAGCAGACTTTGACATTACAGGCTAGGGCGCACAGGTGAAAAGTTACTACAGGCATTATGTAAGCAGGGGCTATTGAAGGGAGCTAAGAGTGGTAAAGTGGAATTCTGTGAGCATTGTGTACTTGGCAAGAAGACAAAGGTGAAGTTCGGGACGGCCATTCATAGGACGAGGGGCATCTTGGACTACGTGCACACAGATGTTTGGGGTCCCACCAAGACGGCATCACTTGGTGGTCGACATTGGTTCGTCACGTTCGTTGATGACTATTCTAGGTGATGTTGGGTGTACACCATGAAGCATAAGAGTGAAGTCCTAGATTTGTTTATGGAGTGGAAGAAGAGATTAGAACTGCAGACTAGGAGAAAGATCAAGACGTTGCGATCTGACAACGGCGGCGAGTATATTTCAGACCCCTTTCAGCAGCTATGTCGAGACGAGGGCATAGAGAGACACTTCACAGTTAGTCATACACCGCAACAGAATGGGGTGGCGGAGAGGTTAAATCGATCTTTGCTGGAGAAGATTCGATGTTTATTGGCGCATAGTGGTTTGGAGAAGATCTTTTGGGCTGAGACACTTTCTTATGCGAGCCACCTCATTAATAGGCTGCATTCATCTGCGATTGAGGGGAAGACCCCTATGGAGATGTGGTCGGGAGAAACAGCACATGACTATGATCAGCTTAAGGTATTTGGTTGCCCTACATATTATCATGTTAAAACTGATAAGTTAGAACCTCGAGCTAGGAAGGTCATATTTGTAGGATTCAAGCGTGGTGTCAAGGGATATAAGCTTTGGGATCCAGTTGATAAGAAGATTGTGCTGAGTAAGGACGTCACATTCGATGAGGCTTCTATCTTGAAGCTTCCCAGCTCTCATCAAGTGGAGAGCGACTCGACAGAGGAGATATCGTAGGTGGTGGAGATTGATGCAGCTCCACAGAGTTCAGATGATGCAGTATCCATTAGAGTGCCGACTGAGGTGACGCCAGGCGAGCAAGATGGTAATGTGGAGGATACGGGTACTCATGAGCAGGATCAGGGACTGATGGCTCAGGTTCAGGATTCTATTACGGTTCGGAGACAAAGGAGAGACATACGGGTGCCAGCATGGTATGTCGACACAGTTGCATATGCACTTTCGGTGAAGAGTATCAATGAGATGGTGCCTACTACATTCAGAGAGACCGAGCAGAGTTTGGAGACTGATTCGTGACAGGTGGCTATACAGGAGGAGATGGAGTCCCTTCATAAGAACGATACATGGGAGCTTGTTGAGCTTCCAAAGGGGCGGAAGGCGATTGGGTGCAAGTGGGTGTACATGAAGAAGGAAGGCATTGAGGGCACTTCAGTGAGGTTCAATGCTAGGTTGGTTGCAAAGGGCTATGCACAGGAGGACGATATTGATTACAATGAGGTTTTCTCTCCGGTGGTGAAGCATTCTTCGATTCGGATTCTGCTAGCTTTGGTGGCACAGTATGGATTAGAGTTAGATCAGTTAGATGTGAAGACGACATTTCTTCATGGTGATCTTGATGAAGAAATATATATGACTCAGCCATTGGAATTCCGAGTTGTAGGGAAAGATAAGTTGGTTTGCAGGTTAAAGAAATTGCTATACGGTTTGAAGCAATCTCCTCGACAGTGGTATAGACGATTCGATGGTTTTATGCTTAGTCATTCGTACACTCGGAGCCAGTTTGATCATTACGTGTATTTTCGTAAGTTGAGAGGAGGTGCGTACATTTATTTGTTGCTTTATGTCGATGACATGTTGGTTGCCTCTAGTTCCAGGTCAGCTATAGATGAGTTGAAAGTTCAGCTTTCGAATGAGTTTGAGATGAAGGACTTGGGCGAGGCGAAGCGCATTTTAGGGATGGAGATCGGCAGAGACAAGAAGAAGGGCAAGATTTGTTTGACACAGGTGGCTTATTTGAAGAAGGTTCTACAGCGATTCCATGTTAGCATGGATACGAAGCCAGTTGGTGTACCTTTGGGAGCCCATTTGAAGCTTTCAGCTGGCCTTTCACCGAAGTCAGTTGAAGACCGTGAGTTGATGACCAAGACTCCATATGTGAGCGCAGTTGGGAGTTTGATGTACGCGATGGTATGTACGAGGCCGGATTTGTCACAGGCGGTGAGCATGATATCGAGATACATGCACGATCCAGGAGTGAGTTATTGGGACGTCGTGGGATGGATTTTGAGGTACATTCGAGGTACGCTCAATGTAGGTTTAGTTTATGAGCGGGACACTACAGGTGGGCAGTTGTGCATTGGATATGCTGATTCGGATTATGCCGGGGATTTGGATAAGCGTCGGTTTACTACGGGATATGTGTTTACTTTGACCCGTGCGCCGGTGTGTTGGAGATGCACCTTACAGTCTACGGTGGCTTTGTCTACGACGGAGGCAGAGTATATGGCGGTTATGAAGGCTGTGAAGGAGGCTATTTGGCTTCGAGGACTTTTGGAGGAACTTGGTATATCGCAGCGGTCCGTCACCATTCATTGTGATAGCATGAGTGCCATCTATTTGGCGAAGAATCAGATTTTTCATGCGAGGACGAAGCACATTGACGTTCGTTATCACTTCGTTCGGGATGTTCTTGAAGATGGCGATGTGGAGATTGTGAAAGTCTACACAAAGAATAATCCGGTGGATATGCTCACTAAGGTGGTTCCGAGCAACAAGTTTGATCATTGTCGAAACTTGTTGCACATTCGTGATTGTTGAGGCCGTTGATGACCATTTGGATGAACTACGGGCGGCTTGATCCCTTGGGAGAGGGGGTACGTAGGTAACCACATTGGTGCAGCCGAGTTTAGAGAGACGACACATTGGTACTCATGTTGGTGTCGGCTCAGTGTTGGGAACACTTCGCCGAGTTGAGAATTGTGAAAACGGCGAAGGAATTGTGAAAAACGTGAAGAATAACCAAAAACAGACTCCACCACACCCTGGTGTGGTGTCTGCCATGGGTGTGACAGAATCTGTCCTGCACCACACCCTCTGCCACACCCATGGTGCAGGGTGTGACAGAATCTGTCCTGTACTACACCCTCTGCCACACCCATGGTACATGGTGTGGCAGACTCGTTTTTAGAATCCTTCTTTGTTTGGGATTGTGTTATAGGACTATATTTTTTAGGGTTTCTTAAGGAGAGAAAAGGAGAGAATTAGCATTGTTTTGAGCACTTTGAGAGGGAGATATTGTGAGGGAGTTGAGAGCTTTGGTTAGGGTTATATTTGAGTGATTTTGTGAGTTGTAACCCGTTGTATTTCTCCTCCATATAGTGAAATATCCCCATCCTCTCTCCGTGGACGTAGGCAATTGCCGTACCACGTATATCTCTGTGTTTGGTTTGATTTGTCGTAATTGGTTTGGTTTGTGCAAGTGTGTGGCTTTATTCTTCCGTGATCTTGTGTGTGCGTGCAACGCTTCTGCATAGGCGCGCGACAGTATGTTAATTTCACAAAAAATTTATGTTATTCCGTCGTAACTTGAACTTCAGGGTACCTTAATGACATTGTTTGAAAATTCAACAAGGTATAGAGAAAAACGTATATAAATAAAAAGCTTTCTGGTATTTGTTTGAAATTGATGGGGTCAGCAACACCCTAACACGCACCTAACAATTTATTTTCTATTTTATCTTGTAGATTAATGACGGAGTTCGTAACTACTACTTACTTTCAAGTCATGGAGGCAATTATTTCTTATTCCATTTGATGATAGTAACTACTACTTATTTTCAAGTCATGGAGGCCATTATTTATTGTGCCGTGTGATGATGACTCTCCCCTAGTTTTCTTGTTCGTTGTTGCACGTCAAATACGTGGACGTCTAGGTACACTGAGATTCTAACTAGTGCATTGGCTACACACAACGAAGAAAAGTTTGGAAAATATGTTGTGCGCAGGGGAATCAAAGAAAACACAACCAAACTGACATAGAATCACAACTAATAGGTGAAATAAGAACCCAACAATGCAAAACACAGATTACGTAGTTTGGCAATGTGCCTACGTCCACGGGGTAAGGAGAGAATGGATTTTCACTATTAGAGAGAGAGAGAGAGAGAGTACAAATAGAGATCAAAAAATCACTCAAAACCTCACAAATTAATCTCTCAAACAAGTTCTCAAATCTCTCACCTAATCTCCTAAATACACAGCTCAAAAGTCTCTTCTTTTTGCCTTAAAGAAATCCTAAAAAACGCGTGTTTCAAAATATATCAAAACACAAACCAAATCAGAACAGGAAACTAAAAACAGGCACAAACCCGATTGGCGGTCGACCGTCGAAATCGTCGCGGTCGACCGCCGTAATCGTCGCTGTCGACCGACCAGAAAGACAAAAACCAAAAATCGATTACAGGGTTTGGTGGTCGATCACCGAAATCGTCGCGGTTGACCGGCCAAAAAATCAGAACCTGTGCAAGTCGTGCACGTTTCCGGTCGACTACCACTTGTCTCACGGTCGACCAAACAATACCAAAAATGATATCTGCGTTGTTTTTCCTGTTCTTCTCAACTGTTTTTGCCATTTCTACAATTCTTCACCTCGATGAAGTTTTCCCAAAACTAAGCCGACACCAATACCAACCAAATATCTCACTTGTTGCGTCCAGTATGAAGTAGAATCAATCCACGACAATGGACACAATCTACAATAAGTCGAGAACTCAAACGAGAATGCAAACAAAATCCAAAATACCGATATCAATTCATCAAACTGGCTGCATCAAAATGACTGCCTACATATCCTCTTGCCCAAGGAATCAAGTCTCACGTAGTTCACCCAAATGGCCTCCAAAAGGCCCTCACACCGAAGATTGTTCAATAACTCCAAGCAATGACCAAATTTTACCCCAGTGATAACTTTGGTTAACATATCTGCATGATTGGCCTTTGTGTGGATCTTCTCCAATATAACATCTCCATCATTCAAAATGTCTCGAACAAAGTGGAATCTAACATCCATGTGCTTTGTGCGTGCATGATATGCTGAGTTCTTTACCAAATAGATAGCTGACATGCTATCACACTTCACCCTGATGGTCTCCTGTGCAATTTTCAAGTATTCTAATAATCACTGCAACCACAAAGCTTCCTTCACAGCTTCAGTCAATACCATATACTCAGCCTTTGTAGTGGAGAGAGCCACTATAGACTGAAGTGTACACCTCCAACACACCGGTGCTCCTGCTAATGTAAATACATATCCTGTAGTAGACCGACGTTTGTCAAGATCCCCCGCATAGTCTGAATCCATATATCCAACACAATACTGCCCAATCTTCTCATTCTTCTAAAACACCAAACTAACATCCATGGTACCTTTGATATACTATAGAATCCACTTCACGGCCTCCCAATGATCCTTTCCGGGGTCGTGCATGTACCTGGACAACATACTCACGGCATGTGACAAATCTGGCCTTATACACACTATCACATATATCAAGCTACCCACTGTATTGACATATGAAACTTTGGATATATAGTCACGATACTCAACTGGAATATGTAACATCTTAGCTGAAAGCTTAGAGTGGGGAGCCAATTGAGTACTCACCACCTTGGCATTGTCATCAAAACTAAATTTCTTCAACATCTTCTGCAAGTAGCTCCTCTGTGTCAACGTCAATCTCCCCTTCACCCTGTTTCTCTCAATCTCCATACCCAATATCTTCTTTGCTTCTCTAAGATTTTTCATCTCAAATTTGGATGACAACTCCTTTTTTTAACTTTTTAATAGCTGAAGCATTCCTGGAAGCAATGAGCATATCGTCAACATACAATAATAAATAAATATACTCACTATTCTATAGCTTGTGCATGTAAACACATGGGTCATATGGGCTCCTTGTGTACACTTTTCTAATCATAAAACTGTCGAGTCTCTTGTACTATTATCGCGGTAATTACTTCAATCCATAAAGAGACTTCTTCAGTTTGCACACTAAATGTTCCTTGCCTGTAGCTCTAAAACCCATAGGTTGTGTCATATAGATATTCTCTTCTAAGTTTTCATGTAGAAGGGATGTCTTCATATCTATCTGGACCAAATCCAAATCCAGCTGTGTCACTAATGCTAATAGTATCTTAAATGCTTCACGATTGGTGAGAATACTTCGTTATAATCTATGCCCTTAAACTGGGCATACCCTTTGGCAACCAATCTAGCTTTGTACTGAATGTCCCCATCAGAAGATCCTTCTTTCTTTGCATATACTCACTTGCATCCAATAGCTTTCTTACCATTCGGTAGATTTGTAAGTTCCCAAGTGTCGTTCTTCTAAAGAGAGTGAATCTCCTCCTCTATAGCTTTCCTCCACCTGATTGAATCAGAGCTTGACTCTGCTTCCTTATATGTAGTAGGAACCAAATCATCAATGACCTCAACTGACAAAGCATATGCAACCATCATATCATCATATCTAGCTGGCCAACGAATAACCCTTCTTGGTCTATTAGATGCAATGGACTCCTAAACATGACCATGTCACTGAGTTCTAATATCCACTATATCCTCCATCTGCCCATATGTCATCATGTCTCCCCTCAGTGTCACCTCTGTAGGAGCCTCAATGGATACAAAGCTATCTGAAGTCTGTGGAGTCATATCATCATCCACCTCCTACAATATCTCATTAGTCTGGTCTTCCTCCACCTGTTGAGGGACTTGAATGTAAAACCCCGAAAAATTTCGTAGTATATATGTATATATATGTGTGAATTATTAATTGTAGATAATTCCCTTGTGATGAATAACTATATAAACATAAGATATATGTATTTATCAGTGTTTGGGAACCCAGCAGGTGTTTACAAGTGAGAGAAATTGAGTGAGTTGGCGATCAGCAGGTAAAATGCCATCAGCAGGCATTTTTGTGCTGATCGGTCGACCGGCGCGGTCGACCGGCGCGGTCGACCGATCAGCGATCAGAGAGTTTTTACAGGTTTTGGTTTCGGGTTTTAGTTGCTGGGCTTTTGGGTTTCGGGTCGGGTTGGGGAGTTGGTATTTATACCAACTCAACCCAGGAGAGATCTCCTCAGCCCCAAACGTAAACCCTAGCCTCTCTCTTCTTCCTCAAAACCCTAGCTGGATTTTGGCGATTTGGGAGCAGCTCTTGGGGATTTTTCAGCGGGATTTGGGGTTTCCAGCGAAGGGGATCAATCTATTTCAGATCTAGGGTTTTCCTCAGCACCCAAGGCGAGTATCATCTCGCCCAATCCCTCACCCCCCTGTTTTATTTGATTTATTTCGATTTTTCATGAGTTTTGATGAGCCCAAAGAAGTATTTTTGTATAAAAACGAGTTCTTTATAATAGGGACTTCAAGAATCAATATCTCAGTTGTAAAAGTTCATTAATGGTTGTTTTATGAGGATCTGGATCTGAAAATTTTTCTAAACAAGAGTTAAAGCGTTTTTGCAAGCTATTAAAACGTTTTGGGTTTGTTCCTTATGGATTTTGAATATTAAAAGGGTAGTTTTCAAACCTTAGTTTGGTTGTTTATCTTCAGCATGATGTTGGAATAATATCAGCAACTGTTATCGCATTATATCAAATTTATTGTTCCAGGTTTAGCAGCAGACAGAACCCAGGTTCTGTCCGCTCGGCGGTCGACCGACGCGGTCGACCGCTGAGCTCGAGTCATGGCTCCGGTCGACCGCGACATTATTTCGGTCGACCGCGACATCCTTCCGGTCGACCGCGACATATTTCGGTCGACCGCGAAGTCTGGTCGGTCGACCGAAATGCCCAGCGGGCGACCGCCAGATTTTGTATCAGGATTCGGTCGACCGGACCGGTCGACCGCTGACCCCTCTGTTGCAAAATTCCAGTTTTGGTGTATTTGAGTATTTTTACTCGTATTCGGGGGTTTGTTTGGATTATCTGACCTGGTTATTAGTCCCACCATATGGCCATGCATGATAGATGACCTGAGGGTATAAATTTGGGGCATATACACTGATTTGGTTATGAAACTGATAAGTAGATTCTACTACATGCATTGTAGCGATCTTATACAAATTCTACAGTCCTCGTGTTGGACTATAATCCATAAGAAGTCCTCGTGTTGGACTATAATCCCTCGCAGTCCTCGTGTTGGACAAATTGACACTTATTCCATGAGTTTGGAAAACTACGATAGTTAGATTTTGTATCGGACATGGTTCTTAACCCTGCATGTGATTATTGTACCACATTCCACAACATACTGATTATGTAGATTTGGTATGACACTTATGAAGGTTTTGACACAATATTCATGTAATAAATATTGTGATATTCATGTTGACTATGTTACAACACTGTAAATATGCTCTGGTGTTTGTTGAGTTCCTTTTATTATTGTTATTGTACTAGAACCTTGGGTTTGGTATTTAGGAGTTTACAATTTGAGATGTAAGGTATATACATGAGGGTTTCCTTGTTTGGATTATTTCGCTCGACGTACCTATTCTCGTGTTGTAAATTCTTAAATACTGAAACCCTTATTTCGTAAGATCAATGAGTTTAGATCTATTTATATATTATCTGTATTTTCATAAACAACGAGCCCTTTTCCCTTGGGGTTGGTTGTGATGTTACTCGCTAGCGCTTTGACGCTCGTTGTCCCTCCCCCTTTCAGGTCACGAGCCAGGAGCACGGAGTGTCGCAGGTTGATAGCGGATCACTTTAGTGTTCAGCTTTACATTTTAGCTATGTATTATGTATCTTGGGCTCCACTGTAGTTGATGATTAGACATTTGAGGACTATTTCATAGAAGTTGTAAAGGCTGTGTGCCTTATTTCCTTTTCGTCAGATATTTGTATTTGAGACTTGTTTAGTACCCCAGTTTATTTATTCTGACATTGTTTATGTATTCCCATTTGCTGGATGATGAGATATCTATTTGATCATTTAGATTTCATCAGTTATTCGAGTATTATCTTTTACCTGCTTTTGTACCTACACCTGTTATTGATTCTACTAGATAGATGTTAATTGTGATGGTAAAACATGTTATTACACGGTATGGTGCATGGCAGGTTTGACATTCTTGGTTTCACCTTGGACTGCAGCCTTGTGTGAACCCAGGGGCGTCACATTGAAACCTCATCATATATGCCTCATCAAAAGTGACATCTCTACTAATAATTATCTTATTATCTTGTGGATCCCATAACTTGAAGTCTTTAACTCCATCTCTAAAGCCTACAAAGATTACTTTTCTAGCCCTCAGATTTAATTTTCCATCATTTACATGATAGTAAGCCGGTCACCCAAATATCTGAATCAAATCATAATCATTAGCCACTGAACCAAACCATACCTCCATAGGAGTCTTCCCATGTATCACAGTGCACGTTAACCTATTCACGAGATGACTCACATAAACTAACACCTCGGTCCAAAAAGATCTAGATAATCCACTCTGTGATATCATACAACGCACCTTCTCCAGAAAGGTATAGTTTAATTTCTCGGCCACCCCGTTTTGTTGCGTTATCTTTCTAATTGTGAAGTGTCGCCTAATATCGTGATCTCGGTAAAACTATAGAAATGGATCACTCTTATACTCACTATCATTATCTAAACAGAGTACTTTCACCTTTCTACATGTCTGCAGCTTTACTTTCTTCTTCCACTCCACAAATATATTCAGGACCTCATGTTTATTCTTCATAGGGTATACCCAATTACTTCTAAAATAATCATCAATGAAAGTGATAAAATAATTAGCCTTACTAAGTGATGTGTGCTTGAAAGGACCCCAAACATCTGTGTGAACGTAATCTAATATACCTTGGATGTTATGAATTGCGGTGCCGAATTTTACTTTTATCTTCTTCCTAAGTACACAATACTCACACAACTCAATCTTACAAGTCTTTGCACCTTTCAACAGCCCCTGTTTCACCAATACCTATAGAAACTTATCACCAGTGTGTCTCAATCTCATATGTCATAAAGCTGGTAGTATCATCCTCTATGGTAATCGAAGCTACCAGACCTCCTGTTACAGTCTTTCCCTTCAAGTAGTAAATATTGTTTTCCCTGACACTTCTCATCACTACCATGGACCCCTTCGTGACCTTTAAAGTTACATTCTCTAAGATCACCCTATCCAAAGTTTCAAGTGAAATGATATTTTTCGTCAACTGTAGAACGAATCTTACTTCCTTCAGCTCTCTAGTCACCCTGTCACACATCTTGATTCAGACTATTCTAATACCACCAATAGGACATACGTGATCATTACACATGAGTATAACATCCCCTCTTTCTAACTCCTCAAAGTTAGAGAACCAATCCCTCCTAGGGCAAATATGGTATGTAGCACCCGAATCCAACATCCATTTCATAGAGTCGGCATAGAAAACTGGCGGTAGTATTAGGCATGAGTAGCCCGAAGAATCCGATTCTGAATTGTCGCCACTAGCTTTGGCAACATTTACCTCTGAACCTTGTACGACTTTCCCCTTATTTTTCCCAGCTCGATCTTTCAACTTTGGGAATTTATTCTTCCAATATCCATATTCTTTGTAAAAAACACATTGATTCCTACCAATATTTCTATGGCCACCTCTCTGCTTCGACTTTGAACGATTGAATGGACAACAGTTTGGCTTACTGCCTCTCGCTGCGAATGCATCTCCGAATGCCTTCTCGGAGGGTTCACTATCACTCTTCCTCAACTCATAATTCATCAATGCTGAGGTCATCTCCTTGTAGCTGACAATGGTTCTACCATTGATCATCGTGAGAATAAAAGTACCATAATCCTCTTCTGGTAATGAACATAGTACAACATCGCCTTGTCTTTATTATCTACCATGATATCTATGTTGGCCATATCCGATAGCAATTTTGTGTAGTTATTAACATGCTCTCTAATGGAAACTCTCCTCTTCATCTTGAATCAGTAAATCTCTTCTTCAAATGAAGCCAATTCTTTGTTCTTCGTAAGATACTTCTCATTGAGTGTTTCCCACAATCGTTTCGTCGACGTCTCGTTCATCACATCATAGATCAAATCCGACATCAAGCATGACCTAATAAACCCACATGCTCTACTATTAACTTTCTTCCATACATTCTCCTCTATATCAGCGGGTTTCTCTTGTAAATCAAGAGTTTCCTCCAAATTTTGGGTATCCTACGTATCCATCACCTGATACCTCCACAAACCAAAATTTATCTTGCCATCAAGCATCAATTTTAGTGTTATTGATGCTCAAACCATGTACCGTCTTCGAAAGAGATGATCCCGATATACTTGCTTCACCCATGTTGATAACCTGATCTCTTCAAACGGGAATCCTACAGAGAATCCTCCAAACGAGCCCGAATTCAAACCCGAAGTTCTGATACTACTTGCTGTGCGCAGGGGAATTGAAAAAACACAATCAAACTGAAATAGAATCACAACCAATAGGTGAAACAAGAACCCAATAATGCAAGACACATATTTTACGTGGTTTGGTAATGTGCCTACGTCCATGGGGCAAGAAGGGGATGGATTATCACTATTAGAGAGAGAATACAAATAGAGGTTATAAAATTACTTAAAACCACACAAATTAATCTCTCAAATAAAACTCTCAAATCTCTCACCAAATCTCCCAAATACACAGCTCAAAAGTCTCTTCTTTTTACCTTAAAGAAACCTAAAAAACGTGTATTTTAGAATATATCAAAACACAAACCAAATCAAAATAGAAAACTAAAAGCATGCCCAAACCCGATTGGCGGTCGACAGTCAAAATCGTCACGGTCGACCGACCAGAAAGACAGAAACTAAAAATTGGTTATAGGGTTTGGCGATCAACCGTCGAAATTGTTGCGGTCGACCGGCCAAAAAACCAGTACTTGTACCAAGCCGTGCATGTTTCTGGTCGACCGCCACTTGTCTCGCGGTCGACCGAACATCACCAAAAATGATCCCTGCGTTGTTTTTCCTATTCTTCTCAACTGTTTTCACCATTTCTACAAAATATTCTTTACACAATATTGGAACGGGATTGCAAGCGTAGATTGGGGTTGAAAAATATTCTGAGTTTTTTGACAAGACTTAGAAAAAATAGCAGAAATATAACGAGCGAAAAATAAAAAGCAAATCAACATAGTAACACATGATATTTTTATAGTGGTTTGGATCAAAATCCTACGCCCACTTTTTCTTCACATGAAAGGCCTTTCTCACTATAACTAGAGTTTATCTGAATCACAACCCGATTCAGTAGACTTCAAAGATTGCACTTTAGAATCTACCCGAAACCAGTCGTCTAACCTAACTCTTTACAATGACGAGAAACAACCTAGCTCTATATATTCAAACCCTCAATTACCCCACTTTGAGTATGCCGTCAAACACACAAGTTTGAAATATAACCAACTAAAATAATTAAAACATAAAAAGAACAATCTTACAGCACTTTATCAAACCGTTCTTCAAAGAAATGAAGATGAAGATCCGTGAAGAAGCGGTATAGCGATATAAGCATAGGGCACTCCTTCTCGCTAAATCAAACTCTGATAAAAAAGCACACTGAGAAGAAGTTGAACAGGCTTAGGGGACGTAATCAACTCTCTCTCAAACCCTAGAATAAAGATCTCTTTTTTTAGTATTTGCCTTCTTAAACTTGTTATTAATTATGATTTCCAAGTCCCCTTAAATAGAGATTAATACAATAGAAAAGAGATACTCAAATTCGAATAGGAGATCAAATAGATCGATACACGACTGTGATGAAATCTTAAAAATTGCCAAATTTCGTCATAACCATCAATGGTAAATCATGATCATCGATGTTCTATTGGTGACCATCGATGGTTCCACTGTAGCCATCAATGATGCTGATTCTTGTTTTTGAATTTCTTTGATTGTCTCTTATAAATATCGACAGTTCCCTATGACCATTGATGGTTCACTGTAGGCCATCGATGGTGCCAACTGCTAATTCTATTTTTCTCTGATTGAATCATGTAAACATCGATGAGATGCTTGACCATTGATGGTTTGCATCATGACCATCAATGGTTGCATCATGACCATCGATGATTTGAAGGTTAAAATCAACTTTCATGTTGATTTTTGCATCGTTTCTATTGGGATTGTATCTTTAATTTTTTGTATAACTTCATGAGAATTAGATAGAATTAGAGGTCAATCATGATTAAGAGATCGAGTCTCACCATGATAAGGAGCTTGTCTCATATTATAATAAGGAAGTTTAGCTAGGTTAGAGTTTTGGTTTCCCTATATATATATTCTTCTATTATCGAAGGAAAAACCAAGAAGGCGAAAAGGAGAGAGGGACAATATGCTTATAATCTAGGGTAGACGTAGCCAGGTTTAAGAATAATGTGCGAGAGCTAAGAGTTTTGTAGTCTTTGATAGTGCAAAAGATTATAATATTGAAAGAGGGTTTTGCAGTCTTTATCCATCCAAAAGATTATAAAAAGTATGTTTTGGATAGTATATGAGAGTTGATTATGTATGTAAGGCTGAGAGATAAGAATTGAGTGGTTCTACTTGTAGTTCTCATAGATTTTTCATACTGTTATCCCGTAGATGTAGGTGGAAGTTGGTCGACCGAACCGCGTAAGTCTTGGTGTTCTTCTGCTTGAATGTAGTTCTTTTTATTTTGCTAATTATAAATTATCCTTCTTCTCCGACTTATGTCTGGTTCTTAAATTAGTGTTGCTGAACAATCTGCACATGTAGAAACTCGTGAGAGGATGAGCATTGGTTCCCCCGTTGTACCTCCAACGATCAAGTTAGATGATGACTTGAGTGGGGTAAAAGAAGAGTCCGAACTAAGAGTCCCTCCTCCATATTTTTTCTAGAGTCATTTTTCCAACCCCCCCCCCCCCCCGAGAGCCCCTTTAGAAGGTGAATAGTACCTGTATTTATACTGAAAGGTAAGGAAAGATTGATCACTTTAATCGAGTACGGAGAAGTAGTAGCAATGCATGGGCTAGTGGTTGTGTCAGCACCTTCTTGACAGGTGTCGGCTGACGACTGGAGGAGATGTCACTTCGGCATTAGGTGGGAAGTAACCCGTAGCATGACTGACATGAGCTAATAGCTGAGTCAGCTTCTGCTTTACAGGTGGTGCCTGGCGACTGGGGGAAAGATCATTTTGGTATTGGAGAAATCGTCTTCAGCATCGAGTGAATTGTGATTAATGGCATGGCAGAGCCTACACGATATGACAAGTCGTAAAGGCTACTGGGGCTAAGGTCCTGATAGGACTTGTCCAGTGGTGAGTGTGGTGTTGACACGTAACCCAAGGGGATGGGCCTGAGGCATGGGGCGTTCTTTGCCTTTACCGAGAGGCAATGCCTTTCGAATCGCCTGCTAAAAGATCGAGTGGACTCGCGACGAGCCGTCTTCGACAAAAGGGGACGACAAACTTCATCCTTTGAGTCGACATGATGGGATATGCCGAGTGGTCGAGTTAGTGGAGTGGTCACCTCTATTAATCTCTGGCCGTCAAGTTGATTGGGGCAAAGCTCACAAGTGTACACTTGGTAATTAAATTATTCTCGGACGGATGGTGAACATCATAACAAACGGGAAGACTAAAATTTCCAACAAGTAGTATTAGAGCAATAGTGATGAATCCGGGAGTTAAATTACAAGATAGAGACATCGTCATGTGAGATCGAAGATTTGTATTACAAGAATCAAGACGAAGAGAAAAAAAGAGAAGATTACTCGCGACTAGCAAGGATGAACGTGCATGTGAGCCAGCAAAGACTGGCCTTTGGTAGCCGCATGGTTTCCTGAAGCGTGGAGGAGAAGGATTAGTCTTCCATGTGAGGGTAAGTGTGTACACATGACGTGGGGTCCACGTGAAAAAAAAGCATGAGATATAATTTGTGATTTAAAAAAAGAAAAAAAAGATATTATTATAGCATGGGTCAGCAAGATGTGTGAGGGAAAGGCAAATCACGCGGGAGTTAATCACTAGGGTTCTGGGTGATTTATGACCAAGTGATCTAGTGTGTGGGTTTTAATTCCATGTTCGGGATTCACATCCAAAGGTCCAGATTGATTTGTCAACAAGTGATCGAATCAGAGTCAAATTTTGATGATCTAAGAGTTGATTTCTAAGTTTTGAAAAGTTCTGAATGTGATTGAAGAGTTTGATTTTTTATATTTTTTTCAAATTGGTCAGAAAGACTAAGTGCTCATAATGGTGGTTAGACAGATATGATGGCATATAGAATGAATAAGTATGCAAAGGATGAGACTGATGTAAAGAATCAGATGTAATTTTAACAATAGAGTTGTCGGGATACAATTATTCATAGTCATCACAGGAGCAGGGTTAGTTGGTGCGTAGCCTCGAGGAGGATAGTGCTAGATTAGGTGGGGCTTGCAAGTGGGTACAAGCGAGTGACACACAAGGAGATAGAGATAGTGACAATGGACTTGTAGGGAAATATAAGACAATGAGCGCTAATGTTTAGTCCAAGAAAAGCAATGGATGAGAGAAGGCATTAGGCTCGAATGATGGAGTAAGGATAGGTGCATCAATATATCTTAGGCGAGCGATGTAGGTGAAGCACGGGGACAACAAGCAGAGGGGCTACTGTTAGGTTCAGTTTGGGAGGAGAAGCATGATTGATTGACTTTTGATATTAGAGACGACGAAGATCTCTTGGTGCGCACAAGAGAGGTGGAGGTGCCACGATGAGGTAGATGACAACGAGGGTCACAGAGCATCTAGGTTAGAGCGCGAACATCCTGTTAGGAGTGAGGGCACATGGTTGAAGCCCAAAGCAATAGAAGACGCTAGCAGAAGAGTTAAAGTTCAGCTGGGTTAGGGTTTTGGTTTTCCTATATATATTCTTCTATTGTTGGAGGATAAATCAAGAAGGCGAAAAGGAGAGAGAGCCAATATTATCATAATATAGGATTAGCAAAGGGCATAGCCTGGTTTAAGAATAATGTGTGAGAGATGAGGGTTTCGTTGCCTTTGACAGCGCAAAAGATTATAATATTGAAAGAGGGTTTCGACCTTTGTCCATCTAAAAGATTGTAAGAAGTGAGTTTTGGAGAGAACATGAGAGTTAGTTATATATGTGAGGTTGAGAAATTGAGAGACAAGAGTTGAATGATTCATCTTATGGTTCTCCCTGATACATAACAGATTTCTCATGTTGTTACCTTGTGGATGTAGATCGAAGTTGATCGACCAAACCACGTAAATCTTGGTGTTCTTCTTCTTGATATTGTGGTTGTTTTTATCTTGTTAATTGTGGATTAGCTTCCGAGTTGTGGAGATCGCAGTAGGCAGAGAGACTAAAATCCCCAACAGT
Organism: Asparagus kiusianus; assembly: GCA_022839385.1. NCBI lineage: Eukaryota > Viridiplantae > Streptophyta > Magnoliopsida > Asparagales > Asparagaceae > Asparagus > Asparagus kiusianus. Next base: position 1,571,936 of record BQKN01066532.1, read on the forward strand.
TTCAAACCACATCTTGCTCTTACGTGTTTATACATGGAATAGATCATCTCACAAAACATATTAGCAGTAAATAAGACTTTGTTATTATTTAAATAAGAGATATTATACGAACATTGTTCTAACACACACAAAGCTATTTAGCTAGATTTCTCTAAGAACGATGAATAAATTGAAGACCAACAAAAAAAAAACTACCTTTGGTATCGACTCCTTGAATCTCTCAAAACTTAAATGTAGCTACCCGCAATGGCCAAGTCAGGATTTTAACCCAGTAATATTTCTATGTAATTTATCGTGCTTGTATTGAGAATTTGCATTGTCAATTTTACAATTTTCTCTCTTTTAATGATGTCGAGGCCTAATTTTAGTAATGTTTTTAGTAATAAATACAACTAAAAACAAAGTTACATATCGGAGACTGGTAAATTATACGATGTGCTTCATGATGTCCGTCTCTTGTTACTAGAAGCATTTTTAGTAACAAGACTAAAAATCGAACCAACCATAATACAAATTTAACAGACTGTCTAACAAAAATATGAGCGGGGTGTATCGAAGTGATGAAATTGAATATTTGGGGTATTAAAATTTTAAAAAGTATTTTGGACTATCAAAGCGCTAAAATGGAGGTTACCAAATTGTAAATAAGCCCTTCCCTTTAACAAAGTTACATAGCGGAAGTCTTGAGCATAGGATTCTTCACAATTTCACCTTTTGCTTTACCATTAAAACGTGAAGTTGTGTCAGCATAAAAAGTCAAAGTCAAAGCTTGGACGTGACCTAACAAAACCGTTATGTTAACGCTTACGAGTGGAGGAAAAACAACACCAACTAGAAATAGACACGTGATACATGGAAAAATATGGTCGTTACAGTACAAATTTTTTCGACCTAGATACACGTTTGAGAAAACAAAAATACTGAAAAACACAATTATAAATTGTTTGTTAATCATCAAAACTAGATTAGAAAGTATGTTCATAAACATGAGTCCTAACACTTCGGACGCGAAGAAGTTATCATCCTCTAACCACAATTAAAATTCAAACCAGTCACTATAGAAATTGAATTTGATAAAACGGACATCAAAAATGAACTCAGCACGTCGAAAAACCTAGGAACGACTCCTGGATCACCAAAATCCGCTTCTAAATCCTGACAAATCAATCTGCACTATCGGATTTGATTTAATAGTTTGTAAACAAATCCTCACCCATGTGAACAGTGTTCCCGCCGTTGCTACAGTGTTTCCTTGCTACAGTACCTTTTTTCCCTTTTCATTTTGATTCTTGTAACGCCGACGATCTTCACTTTTGTACGATGCCTATCATACGAACATGCTCCCGGATCCATCATCGTCATTCATATACCACTTATTGGGGAGTTTTAGTCACTCCGCCTACTGCGATTTGCGCAACTCGGAAGCCAACCATAATCAAGAATAAAGCAAACGACTATAATTAAGAAGAAAAAAATACTGAGATTTACGTGGTTCGGTCGACCAACTTTGACCTACGTCCACGGGCAGTAATAGGAGAAATCCACTACGTATCAGAGAGAACTATAAGAGGAACCACTCAACTATATACACATGTGCGAGTGAAATATTCAGAAAGTTATCTGAATATATATATATAT
>BQKN01066532.1:1600847-1631098 GCA_022839385.1 Asparagus kiusianus
AAGAGCAAGGACTTTATAACATTTTGGAAAAATTGCTTCAAGGCCCCGAAAACCAACTTTCAATGTGCCCAAGCCCCTTACATTTTTTTTCAATGTGAAAAAATTGTGTCTAGGCCCATCCATCATGATTCCAGCTCATGATTAGACATGTCGGCTCATGATTAGACATGTCAGCTTCTAAAATCCTAATTTTATCCTTTTTTTCTCATGCCAGCTCATCCTAGCTCATTTTAACTATTATAGATAGCATGTTAACTATTACAAATAACATGTTAAATATTATATATAACATGTTAACTATTATAATTTCATAAATATGTTTTGAGCAACTATAATAGTTAATATGTTAGCTATAATAGTTAACATGAGATGCGAAGTTCCTCGGGACGGCGCCGACGGTGGAGCGGAGGAGGGAGGTGGGGGGAGGGGGACCGTAAGAGGAGGAGGGAGATGTAGGGGGAGGTGCAGTAGGGGAGGGAGGTGGGGAGGAGAAGGAGGCAGAGCGGGGGAGGGAGGTGTAGGAGGGGAGGGAGGTGGAGCGCAGGAGGGAGGCGGAGTTGGGGAGGGAGGCAGGGTGGGGGTTGAGGGGGACCGGAGGAGGAGGATGGAGGTGTAGGGGGGGAGGTGTAGTGGGGGAGGGGAGGGAGGCGGAGCGGGGGGGCTGAGGGGGACCGGAGGAGGAGGAGAAGGAGGAAGGCGGGGGAGGGGAGATGGGCAGAGCTGGGGAGGGAGGCGGGGGAGGGGGTTGAGGGGGACCAGAGGAGGAGGAGGGAGGTGTAGGGGGGTAAATCGGGATTTTGGAGGATGTTGCATTGGAACTTGATGAGAGGGGCCTGGACACAAATTTTTCAAAAAAAGGGGTTGGGGCACATTGAAAGTTGGTTTTTGGGGTCTTGAAGCAATTTTTCCTAACATTTTTCAAATTCAAATATATGAAAAGATTTAGAGTACAGAGCATAAACAATAAACAGAAGTCTCATCCACACTATGACTTATTCAAATTAAAGATGAAATAAAAGCACAACAAAGTACAGAAAATGCAACAAAACACAGGTTGAAATGCAAGGGTAACAATCATGAGCATGTAATGCCGTTAATTGCCAAGATCAATCACTAGCGACGGCCGCCACCTCCTCCTCCTCCTCCACCACCACCACCACCACCTCCTCCACCGCCCATGCCGCCACCACCTCCTCCTCCACCGAAGCATCCACAGCAACCGCCTCCTCCTCCTCCTCCTTCACAACCCTTGTAAACAACAAACTGGCTAGTGATGTTGTAGTAACCCTAAAAGCAACAACAATGTAAGAAATTAAACTAGTTACACAAGTTATTCAGTAATCTAAAGCTTAAAACATTTAAAAAAATTGGGAAAGGAATAAGAGAAGGACAAAGCAACACATACCATTTTGCTTGTAGGAATGATGCTTGTGAGGAACTTAATCCGGGGTGAAGGGCTAAATTTATAGAAAGTTACAACTATCTCAACTAGGCTTAGAAAAATCAATTAAGAGTTAAATTAACACTAATCATCATTATGCCAGATCACATTACAAATTTTTTATTGCCCCCAAATTGACCTATACCAACTCCTCTTGTGGCAAAGATTAGAAAATGACTTAAACATTAATTGACCCCTTCATAATTGTGTTAAACTTAGCATTACCACCAAATTGCCAGATCAGAAGGCAAATTTATATTGACCGCAAAGACTTGACCTGTGTAAGACTGTAAGTCCTCTCTGAGCCCTTATTAATATTGGATGACACAAGACAGTCGCTTCTTGTTTTCAATTAATTAAGTCCTTTTTTTATTTAAGTTTGATTTGTGTTACGAAAAATACAATTATGTTATAATAACATAATTATATTATTTCTCTGGTAAATAATCTTTCTAGAGCTGTTCAAGGCTTTAAGAACTATGAAAAGAACCAATTAATAGCACAAAGGATGCTACAAACTTTATCGACCCAAGGCCTCAAATATTTCTATGGGCCTATGGCCAGCTCTAAAGCCTCTAATGCCATCATTAGATTCAGGCCTGATCCAATACTAGAATTCTAGAATGTACTAGTAGCCCTCCTTTCAAGTTAGAACAGGAATCCTACTAGAACCATACTTATAGAGGTGGGGTGGATCGCAACATAAACAAAAGAGCTAAAATTCCGAAATTGACCATCTATCCACCAGTGAATGATATAGCGGGTGCTCGAATACAAGCTATACTAGTATGTTCATTTGCTTATGGACGTTTTCAATAGAAAATAATTGAGTATAGTTTTTTTTTGGAGATGTACGTTCCAGATTATAGGTATTCATGTACTAATCAAATCATCGAGTAGTTGCTACTTTACTTTTAGTTGTAGTCGTTCTCTCAATTTTACCCTTTACTTTGATGTTGATGAATTGCAATATTGTTTTTATTAAATTGCACTACCATAAAATAGGTCTACGAGGACGGTTCATTGGGGACGGTTTAAAACCGTCCCCTTAGCTGTCTATGGAAACGGTTTTGTGACGGTTCCAACCGTCACAATAGAGTCTAAGACAACACTTTAAAATAAAGCGTTAGCCTTGAATTAGTTTTGCCAATAAATTCTAGAATGAGCTACAGGGACGGTTGACCAGATTTTAATTTTTGGTTTTGAGAACGAGCGCCACAATTGCCCCCCCTAAATTTTCATTTGACTGCCCCGTAAAAACCCCAAATACCATTCAAATCCCCAATTCTTCATTCAACATCTCCCGATCTTCATTGGTTTAATTATTTTGTAAAAAATTAGAATGTTCTAAATGAATTTAATTAATTAAAGATCAGTTTTCTTCTCCTCTCTGTTGCCAACCACCCCATATTCATCATGCCTTCCCCTGCATATCCACCGTGATGCATGGCCCCGGGAAAAGCACAAAGTCCGTGATGTACACGTGCTTTGATGCATGGCTGGCCCTTGGGAAAGGACCAAAAAAAAAATATATTCCACGAAGTTAAGGTTGTTTAGAAAAAAGTCGAGAACTCCAGTCCAAGCCATTAATTGCTAACTTGTCAACACCAGTCCTCGCTAACGCATATCACCGTCAAGTGTTTTGCTTTTCGAGGGCAAAACCAAGCATGTCGCGGTGGCCGCCCCCCCCCCTCCCCGATCCAAGAATGAGCCTAGATGGATGGGGTAAAAAAAATTGTCCGATGAATCTTATCCATTCATCACGAGACGATTCCAAAAAAAAAAAAAAAGCGGGGCATTCAGATCAGTATATTTATCTCCAAATCTTGTTATTTCACACTGTCCCGGCTGTTCTCATTCACTGGGACCTTCAAGCGTCGCCTTAAAGTTTCCACGCCAATGAAATGTCTCCAATTACATTGAGCTCGGTACAAACGTAAGAAAGAACCTCTACCATAAACAGAACGTTGGGTTACCTTTTTACCAACACACTTCCTCCATCTGTTGCGAACTTCTAGGACTTTACACTAATTGGACCTGGTTGCAACCCACCAATGCCTAGAGCAATTCCCAACTGCGGAAACCACATACCTATTACCTCCTAATAATGCTCCATTGGAAGGCCCCTAAATGTCTGAATGAACACCCCTCAGAAGACCCCTCGAATGATGGATAGAAGTGCCAAACTCTACCCCGGTCTTCTTGCTCATACCAATGGGTTCACAGAACTTCAAACTGCAGGTCATAACACTCCTCAACAACCTATGCACGGTATTACCAATCAAATAACCCAGTATCAAACAACGCCACAGTCTAGTCGAATCTGATGAAGTCGTCAACTCCCTATCAATAGCCGTTCTTCCGAGCAAATAATACAAATTGCTCATTCTGACGCCCTTCATCACAATCATGGACCCCAATGTGACCTTCAAGCGTGCATCCACCAATGTTACCCTATAGCCTGCTGTCTCCAAAGATCCAAGTGAAATGATTGTTGGACCCTAGAGGGGGTGATTAAGGTCTTGAGGTAATAATAGTGCAATAAAAATTATGACAATCAATACACTACTAATGAATGCTAAAATAAAAGAGATAATGTTAGAGATCGTTATCCAAGAGACGCGTGATGTGTTAACAATGTTCGGTCCGCTGACCTACGTCCCCGCTCCTCACTCTCGAGGAGAATCCACTACATAACCCGGTTTGAAAGACGGAACTTCTTCTACATAACGATCTCCACGAGATCTCTCAACCACACAATTGATCTCCACGAGATCACCCTCACGACAGAAGTAATCACAGGAAAGAACTCTCTTTACAGCAATCCTATGGAAAGAAGAGAGATAGCTGTAAGGACCATGAATTTTGATACTAGTTAAAATATTTTTTTTTATTTTTTAAAAGAGTATTTATATTTTTCTCGAATTTCTACAATTTTCTATGATTTAAAGTCTAAGTTTTATATTTATTTAAATGATCTAAATATTTATAAATTTATTTAGTGCAGTAAATATTTTTAGAATTTATCCTTTGTGTTATCAATACTATTACGTATCATTTTAAAAAATATGTTGTATTATTATTATTATTATGTATTATTTCGTAAAATACGTTATATTATTAATTATGTATTATTTGTATAATTAATTGTATTAATTCTACTGTTGCATATTATCTGTCGTATTAGCATTACTGGTACGTTTTATCACTAGATAATTATTTCATAATTATTTGATTTTTAAAATAAGTAATTATATGTTTTATTAATTATTCTTGTTTAATTGTACAATTTATAGTATTATTTCTTTAGTTGCGTATCAGCGGTTGTATTACTACAACTGGTACGTTTCGATGTGTAGTTAATTTTCACATAATTATTTAAATTTTTGTGATTTTTATTATTTTTAATTAAATTTTCAAAACCCTAAAATTTCCCTTTATATATATATAACCCTCGTTTTCTCTCTCCTCTCTTCTTCCTGTTCACGAAAACACCGCCGCCACCTCTTTTTCTCCTCTCTCGTTCTCTCTCTTCTAGCCCCGACCGCGTCCGCCGCAGGCCGTGCCTCCAAGCCCGCTGCCCCGCGCGTCCAAGCTCGTCGCCTCCAACCACCAGCACCCCGCCCCCGTCGTCAGCAGTAGCCGAGCACCTCCCCCGCCGCTCTTACCCCAATCATCTCCTCTACCACCGTCGACCCTCACCCACGCTCGAACCCGCCTCCACGCCGCCTGAGTTGATCATCGCCATGGCCGCTTCATGGTCGCCGTCGACCACCACAACACCACCTCCTCCTTCTCCACCTCCAGCAACCCGCCTCCACCCCTCTCCTTCTCTTCCTTGCTCACTGCCAGTTCCGACCACCGCCAGCAGCCCCTCGGCCCAAATCAGCTCCGCCGCTACCACAACCGCCTAGATCCGCCCAGGCCACCACCCTCTCACCCCACCTCAGCCCCCATACCCTCTCTCCTCCTCACCCCTACTGCCCCCTTGCCGAGCCAAGCACCACCGCGTCCGCCCCCATCGTTCCTCCCTGCTGAAATCCAGCGCCGATGTCATCCGTCGCTCTCCCCGACGTCGCTGTCCAACCCCCTACGGTAGCCCTCCCCACGATCACCTCCAGCATCGCCGTTGAGCTCCCCTACAACCATCTCGCCAACGACTTGCACCGCCTTCAGATTCACCGTCGGACGCCGCGCTCTACCCGTGCTCAGATCAGATCCACGTCGCCTCGATCGTCACACGTCGCGTCCGCATTGGTGCCGTCATCACGTCATCATATCCCTTGGTCCCTGTTCGCGGGAAAATTCGTTGCTTTCTTCATTACTGATTCCATTGTACACTCTTAGTAATTGTTTATCGATTACAAAGATCCGGTCTTTTTATAAGATCCGGTTACAACGAAAATCAAATAAAAAGAAATGAAAATTACAACTTTATTTCCTTGTTTGTCGAACAAATCGTGAGCTCCTGTTTTGCGGTCACTCGCTTTTGTGGGTTCTTTGCCTGCGCCGGGGTTGTTTGCCGTGGACCACCGCGAGATCTAGATCCGGTCGGATCTACGTAGTATTACGGGTATTATCCCACCAAGGAGATAATAGCCGGGAGGGATCGTTTCACCAAGGAAACGACCGCTCTAATCTCAGGATCTAAGAACCAAGCTTAGATCCGGAGTGTACCTACGTAGATCTGAGATCCGGGATCCGATTCCTCTCGAACTCTTGCCTTATTTGGCGTTGACGATCGCTGAGCACCGGATCTGGATGGACAAGCCCTTGAAGTTCCAAAGCTCCAATCTTTTTAAGTGTTTAGATCTGAATCCGGCAGAGCTTCGACTCCATTTTTTCCAACCCTTCAAAATGAAGAACCCCCTGGCCTATTTATAGGCACTCAAACCTGTGCCCGTGTGCACACAAGAGAGAGAGGGGGGGAAGCCGGCCACCTTGAGGTGGCTCGGCTTGGGCCGAGCCACCTTGGGGTGGCTCGGTTTAGGCCGAGTCCTCGGGTGTTTGTCTGTTTCGTCGTTTCCCGTTGTTTCCGGTTCTCCGTTGTTCGGACTTGATTCGGTTTGTGGTTGACTTGGTCTGGAATCGATTTGTTGTTGATTCCCGATTTGGCAGTAATTCCACTTCTGAGTTTGAGTCCGAAACTGATCTTGATTTGATCGCGATTCGTTCGAGTCCGTTCTTGGTTGGACGACTCGTTGACTCCCCAAACCGTTGGATTGATTCCGCACGCGAATGCATTCGTTGATCGCGTGCAATTCGTTAGCTTCGTTGCCTCGTTAGTTCGCTTCGTCGCGTATCGTTTGGCTTCGGTGTTTGCAGGCTAACGGTCGTGCTTGGATATGTTGCCCGATGGTCCATTTGTCGAATTGGCATCGTCGAGCTGTGCTAAGGGACCTATAGGCAATTTTATGCGCCTACAGATACCCCCTCCAAAGTTTTTCAGTCTCGTTTTTTTATAGAAGAGTCTGGAATACTTTGGATGTGATTATCCCAACCTTCAGTCGGTGTAACGGGACTTTGGAATGGCTTCTGTTCTGGATTCCTTCAATTCCTTCAGGCTATTCGGTGCTTTGTCGAACGTCTGTAAGGATTCCGGTGCTGCATTTATTGTCTGACCGTTGTCGGAATTTTGAACTTGAAACTGATTCTTGATTTCTTGACTTTTTAGCTCGAGTTGGTTGCTTCAACATAGAACTGATCATCGATTGACGGCGTTGTCCGGCGTTTGAACTTCATTGCGACGCGTTGTCCGGCGTCCAGGCTTCATTGTAATGCGTTGTTCGATGTTTGACACAGTTTATACTCGTACGTCTGCTGGAGTATACACAGTTTAAGCTCTTAAGGTATTAGAGCGTGGCGGATACTCGAGTCACGAGACCAATCCATAGAATTGATGCGTCAATGACTCGTACTTATAGAATTTTTGGTAAATTCTCAGCCATCAACGGATTTGATGAGCCTTTACCGACTACCGTTTGAGTCGGGCTAGCATGCGGATTGTTTAAATCCGTTCCGCATGTGACGTTAAGCTAAAAGAGTTAACCCTTTTAGTGCTACGATATTGAATACGTAGACTTCGTCTTTCTCCTGTGAAAAGACTAAACAGCAACGTGTATGAGACGTTGACTTAGGATTTTTGGCAAATCCTCAGCCTTCAACGGATTTGACGTGCTCTTACCGATTACCGTTTGAATCGGGCTTACATGCGGATTGTTTAAATCCATTCCGCATGTGACGTTGTGCTAGAGGAATGAACTCCTTTAGACTTTGTGCTATGATGTTGAATACATAGACTTTACCACTTGTTACGGGAATAGGTTACCCAGCGACGCGTGTTAGGCGTTGACTTTAGGGTTTTTGGCTAACCCCCAGCCTTAAACGGATTTGATTAGCCTTTACCGACTACCGTTTGAGTCGGGCTAGTATGCGGATTGTTTAAATCCGTTCGCATGTAACGTTGTGCTCAGAGATTGAATTCTCTGAGACTTTGTGCTACAACTTCGAATATGTAGACTTTGCCATTATTATGGGAATAGGCTACCCAGCAACGTGTATTAGACGTTGGCTTATCCCTTCTTAGGCTTCGGGATAAGATTCCCCAGGTTTAGACCCTGGTGTCTTTTTCAATCGGCGAAAGACTAATCCGGCGACGCGTGTTAGGCGTCGGCATATCCTTTCTTAGGATTCAGGATGAAATTCCCCATGCGTGTGAGGCATGGATTTTGGTGTTATTAATAACAACCTGCCACAATGTTGAATATGTGGACGAGTGTCCTTTTTAAACGGTTAAGAACTAACCGGCGGCGCGTGTTAGGCGCAGACTTATCTTTGCTTAGGTTTCAGGATAAAATACCCCAGAATCGAACTCTGGTGTTTTTTTTTCAATCGGAAAAAGACTAAACCGGCAGCGCGTGTTAGGCGCAGACTTATCCCTGCTTAGGATTCAGGATAAAATTCCTAGGATGAATCCTAAATTCTTGGAAAAGGATTGGTGTGGGAAGGAAGAATTTTATATTCTATTCCCAGTTGGAAAGGAGACTCGAGGTGGGATCTCCACCCCCAGAATCCGGAAAGGTGAAACTAAGAGTGGGATCTCCACTCCGAGAATCGAAAAGATTCGGATAACCCTAACTGTCGGAAGGTTTGATTACCGAACTAAGGATGAATTTCTCGTTTATCGAGAGTGAATCGTGGTTTTGGCCCTAACTGTAGGAAGGTTTGACCAAGCGGGAGTTTGAGGTGATCCTAACTGTAGGAAGGTTTGATCACTCAATTTGAAAGTGGACCTCTCGTTCATTGAAGGAATCGAGAGGGGATTTTGGTTTTGACCCTAACTGTAGGAAGGTTTGACCAAGTGGGGGATTTGAGACGATCGTAACTGTAGGAAGGTTTGATCGCTCGATTTGAAAGTGGACCTCTCGTTCATTGAAGGAATCGAGAGGGGATTTTGGTTTTGGTCCTAACTGTAGGAAGGTTTGACCAAGCGGGAGTTTGAGACGATCCTAACTGTAGGAAGGTTTGATCGCTCGATTTGTGGGCCTCTCGTTCATTGGAGTAATCGAGAGGGGATTTTGGTTTTGGTCCTAACTGTAGGAAGGTTTGACCAAATGGGAAGTTTGAGACGATCCTAACTGTAGGAAGGTTTGATCGCTCGATCTGTGGGCCTCTCGTTCATTGAAGGAATCGAGAGGGGATTTTGGTTTTGGTCCTAACTGTAGGAAGGTTTGACCAAGTGGGGGATTTGAGACGATTCTAACTGTAGGAAGGTTTGATCGCTCGATTTGAAAGTGGACCTCTCGTTCATTGAAGGAATCGAGAGGGGATTTTGGTTTTGGTCCTAACTGTAGGAAGGTTTGACCAAGTGGAAAGTGAGAGTGAGAGTACGAATCACTGTAGTAATGTTGATTCATACAAATCACTCAAAGGGGTTCTTGATGTTAAGTGATAAGGACTTAACACAAAGGGTCTTGACAATTCGTCAATGATTGATAAATTAAAATTCTAAACATCATATCCGGACTCTAACAATGAAAGTGTTGAGTGCACGAACATAACGGAGGAAAGAATTTTGGTGATCCCACCGTCAATTGGTTTGATCGGTGGGGGATTCTGTGGTGGAGACTATTAGTCGTCAAACACCAATGAGAGTTTTGTGAGGGAAAATTGATCCAATGAAGTGATCGGATTTCATCTCAGCAAAAGAGTGTTCGGAAATTAGGAGTTTAGTGTTTATCACTTTATTCATCATGACCGGGTTATCCCTAAGAATATTACATTTAACATTCTTCCGGGAACTTCCCGCTACATGAATTATCCACCCGCAGCTTTCTTTGCAAAACTGGGTGTATCATTGCATCAGCTGTACAATCGGGTTATCCTTAAGAATACCACGCATGGCACTCTCCAAGAACTTCCCGTGGAAGAAAGGAAATAGTTTAGACTCATATACCTATTGGAGTGTCAGGGAGCAGTTTAACCTCTTATATCGATCGGAGGAATGAGAAGCAGTTTATACTCATATACTCTTCGGAGTGTAAAGAAGCAGTTTATACTCTTATACTTTTCAGAGTTGTGCCGTTTTTTAACTGGCTCACTCTAGCGTTATGACGCCGGCTTCAACCAAGGTTTGGATGCTATTCTTGAGTGTAAAGCACGCCTTGGTTGGGTGAAGGATCCTCCGGTGGTATGCGCAGTACTTCGGATCCGCAATATCGTCAGCTTCCTCCTGATTCGTGATCGGTGGGAGCTTGATCTTGTTATTGTCAAGGAGAGATTTGAAGATGGCTGGAACATCTTCGTCCTTGAAGGAGTACTCTTTTTGAGGCCTCTGATCCGAAGTCTTTTGCTGCCTCCGGGACTGCTGTTGCGATGTTTGATTAGCATCGACAGTCGTTGTGGGTGTCTTGCCCCTACCACGGGAGGCGAAGCTCGAGTTCGGAGGACTTGTCATCGATTGACTCCTCTCGGCCTTCTTCCTTCGGAGGAAGCGTTCGGCTTGTTCCCCTTGGACCTTCAAGTCTTTCCAAGTATTGGACGGTGATGTCCCTATTGCTTCCAACACGTCCAATGCGAGGTTGTTGTGGCAAGTTTGGAGGATGAACTCCTCAGTGATTGGATCCCGGCAATTTATTGCTTTGTTCCGGAACCTCTTGACGAAGGTTTCGACCGGTTCCCCGTCCTTTTGTTTCTCGTCGAGCAACATTCCGATGGATATCTCGGTGTCGTCGTCAAAGAAGTTAGCGAGGAATTTTGTCTCCATGTCGTCCCAGCTATGCACGCTTCCTGGCTTGAGGCGGCGATACCAATCGAAGGCGGCTCCGCGAAGAGTGCCAACGAATGACCGCACCATCAGAGGCTCATTGCCGGAGATAACACCCAGGTGTGATTTGAAGTAAATCAAATGCTGAGTGGGGGAACCCTTCCCATCGAACGGCGTGAAGTTGATTAGACTAAACTTCGCCGGATAGGGGATTGATTCCCACTCCCTTGGGTATGGACAAGGAATGCCCATTTTCTTCACCTCTTGAGCGGACATCAAGGTATTGATTTTGCTCTCGAGGCTTTTGATCTTCAAGTTTTCACTTGTATCTTCGTTGGCATCCTCATTACCACCCCCTGCGTTGATGGGAGGGTCATTGGCATTATGAGTTTCATTTGCACCTGTGTCCTCATCTTCCAGATTGTTCTGGTTACGACGACTTGATTCACCTTGTTGGTTCCTCAGTGCCTGGAGTTGTTGGTCATGCATCTCTTTCATAGTCTGCATGGCCATCTGCCTCTCGAGCCTGAAGCTCTCCTGTTGTTTGGCCATGGCTTCTTCAAGCATCTTGGCCACTTGTTCCGCGCTTATCATGAATGACTCGCGGGGTTCTCCTTCGCTGGATACGGTGTTGTCAGACGCAACCGCAGAGCAGGCATCCGATTCCTCATCTTCTGAAGGTGGGCTTATCCGAACCCTCCCATACGTTTTTCGTGAGATGGCTCCAGACTGCAAACGGGTTAGACGCCGGGATGCTCTCAGAATCGACTCGAGATCATCCCGTGCCAATGTCCCCTTGTAGGTCATGTTAGCGGTGACTCTTGGAAATTCTCCGTCTTCAACCACCTCTCTCCTTCGTCGGAAACGCTTAGGCCTTGGCTTTAACGTTTCAGTGCCGAGCCTTTCGCACACCGAAACCCTTTCGGGGACCGTCTTAGTGCAATTACACTGAGACAATACCGCCCGAATGAGTTTGGAACAGGGGCACTGAGTCTCGAGCCTATGAGGAGTTCTCTTTCTGGCTCTGTTCGTACCCCCAGCACGATAGTACAGCTCGTCCATATGAAAGTCGGAGCAACCTATCGCGTGTTGGCACGATTTCCCAGGTATAACGTTATCGTCATCGGACGACAATGTTTCCTTCTGGGGGCGAATTGCCTTCTTTGGGCTTTCGAGAGTCACGCGTCTTGAAACATGCCTTTGTTGGCGTGAATCTTCAGCGGGCTCTCGAACTTCAATGCGCAAGGTAGTGTGCTTGGGTGCCGTAAACTCCTTGTCATGTTGAGGGTTGTGGCGACCCCCAGCATGTTGATTCGTTCGGGGCTTCATCATCGGGCCCAAACGTTCTTGAACTGGAGCCTTGCCTCTTTCATCGGGAATTAGGCCGAGGCGTTCCAAAACTGACCTCCTTCTTCGGGATGGTCCTGCGGGATCTCCCGGAGCATCTATGGGGATTATCGGCGATTTAAATTGGCTCGCCGGAGGTTGAACCTGCTTCGAAGACTGTAACGAGTGTGCCTTAGCCTGAATCGCCACTTCAGACTTCGGTCTCCAAACTTTGCGGGTTGGTGGCGGTTTCTTTATCACCTCCTTCTGAAGCTTTCTACGGGCTTCTTCAGCTTGAGCCCGTGCCTGCGCTGATAGTGCGCGACGCTTGCGAATGCGCTCCTCCAGCGTTGAACGGTTCTGTTTGACACGGACCCATTCCCTTGTTAGTGGCTTGGAAGAGCCGCCGTTCATCTGTTGTTGAGGCTGTTTGCCTCTTCTATTTTTCAGCTCCGCCTTGTAGCGGACTCCGTCAACAGACTCCATTGCCTTTGCGAATTGTTTCGCGAGGCGTTGGCGTTGCCTTTGGCGGGCTCTCTTCGAGAGAGTCACTACGCCCTCGGCAACGGAAGATTTGGCCAGAGCAGATCCGACCTGGTTGGAAGTTGAAGAGCTCTCACCCAATGCAGCTTCGGCATCAAATGGGGCGAGATCTTCGTTGGTATTTTCGACATCTTCATACCAACGAATTTTTCTCCTGGAGGAGAACTTCTTGGACTTGCGGGGGGAGGTTGCTCCGGACGAGGACACGTACTCCTCGAACTTTTGTTGGTCAAACTCGTACTCGACCTTCTCCACGACCGGGATCAAGATCCGCGGCTGCGACGCTCCGATCTCGGCAGCGAGATCGGTGGCTCCCACTGTGGTCGCCAGATTGTTCGCGGGAAAATTCGTTGCTTTCTTCATTACTGATTCCATTGTACACTCTTGGTAATTGTTTATCGATTACAAAGATCCGGTCTTTTTATAAGATCCGGTTACAACGAAAATCAAATAAAAAGAAATGAAAATTACAACTTTATTTCCTTGTTTGTCGAACAAATCGCGAGCTCCTGTTTTGCGGTCACTCGCTTTTATGGGTTCTTTGCCTGCGCCGGGGTTGTTTGCCGTGGACCACCGTAAGATCTAGATCCGGTCGGATCTACGCAGTATTACGGGTATTATCCCACCAAGGAGATAATAGCCGGGAGGGATCGTTTCACCAAGGAAACGACCGCTCTAATCTCGGGATCTAAGAACCAAGCTTAGATCCGGAGTGTACCTACGTAGATCTGAGATCCGAGATCCGATTCCTCTCGAACTCTTGCCTTATTTGGCGTTGACGATCGCTGAGCACCGGATCTGGATGGACAAGCCCTTGAAGTTCCAAAGCTCCAATCTTTTTAAGTGTTTAGATCTGAATCCGGCAGAGCTTCGACTCCTCTTTTTCCAACCCTTCAAAATGAAGAACCCCCTGGCCTATTTATAGGCACTCGAACCTGTGCCCGTGTGCACACAAGAGAGAGAGGGGGGGAAGCCGGCCACCTTGAGGTGGCTCGGCTCATGCCGAGCCACCCTGGGGTGGCTCGGCTTGGGCCGAGCTACCTTGGGGTGGCTCGGTTTAGGCCGAGTCCCCGGGTGTTTGTCCGTTTCGTCGTTTCCCGTTGTTTCTGGTTCTCCGTTGTTCAGACTTGATTCGGTTTGTGGTTGACTTGGTCTGGAATCGATTTGTTGTTGATTCCCGATTTGGCAGTAATTCCACTTCTGAGTTTGAGTCCGAAACTGATCTTGATTTGATCGCGATTCGTTCGAGTCCGTTCTTGGTTGGACGACTCGTTGACTCCCCGAACCGTTGGATTGATTCCGCACGCGAATGCATTCGTTGATCGCGTGCAATTCGTTAGCTTCGTTGCCTCGTTAGTTTGCTTCGTCGCGTATCGTTTGGCTTCGGTGTTTGCAGGCTAACGGTCGTGCTTGGATATGTTGCCCGATGGTCCATTTGTCGAATTGGCGTCGTCGAGCTGTGCTAAGGGACCTATAGGCAATTTTATGCGCCTACAGTCCCGTAGGCAAGATCCCTATCCACGGTTGTTTAATTATTATAAATTTCAGATTTATCGTATGTTTATTAGCAGCAAGATTCCATTACTTATTGACTCGCAATTCAATTTCTAGATCCGTTATGAGTTAATTAATTAAATTAGTCTGTGATATATTATTACCTGCGTGGGATTGCTTGACATGAATAGATGTGTGGAAGCTTGTTGTTATCACCTAGTTGTTATCCAATAAGAGAGACTGTACAGAAGACGACTTCTGTTAAAAGTATGATTGGTAAGTGTGCTTCAAAGCATGGTTATACTCACTCGACATCGATATCCCGATGTGAGGAGTCCCGAGTTCCCTCGATATTGATATCCCGGTATGAGGTTTTCTTAACTATTATTGTTATAGCATTAACTAAACGATGCACTCTTGATCGGACGTGTTATGGGTCACGGTTATTTTCATAGTTTTTACAGAAGTCGTTCCACGGTAACTCCGTGGCTAGTGCACAATATTTCCTGTATAGTTACGTAATTAATATGACAAACATGGGGTTATAAAGGGGAATTGGTCGGAGAATATAGCATGTATATAACGGGCACATCGCTTTCCTGTTATCGTGATATCGTGAGTGTTATATACATGGGCCAGAGGGCCAATACTTGACTTGAAGGCGACCCCAGATGACTTTACGGGGACCCGATTATATATATGAAAATATTCTTCCCTAATTCAAATAACATGTAAAACAAGAATAATATGCTTGCGTGTCTTATGGTGGACTTTGCTGGTTTTGTGAGATGTAGACTAGTTGTATTTCTGTTCATACATAGATCGGGATTAATAATTAATTATCTACAATTTGAGACATAAGGTATATACATGAGGGTTTTCTTGTTTGGATTATTTAGCTCGACATACTACGTCTCAAGTTATAGGTATTTAAGTATTAATTTCATCTAGTTGTGTGATTTGGATACTTGGATGATTACCCTGTTGGCTAGCTGCGTGATCTTGACACTTGGATGGTTTTCTTAGATTCTTCTGATGATTTTATTCCAGTGATAGATTGCATTTAGATTATTAGTAATTCATTTGCATGTTATTATTATTATTATCATTGTTTTTGTTTTGGTCGTTCGATCATTCCTATTTCTCTCTGTGGGATCTTGCCGTGTGCCATACACGCTGACGTACACTTGTTTTATATGGTGTAGTCAGATTTAGATGACGGACAGGTTCAGCTAGGAGATCACTAGGAGCCAGAGGATTCTCAGCAGAGTGCTTAGCAGACCGAGCTGAAGAAGCTGAAGTTTAGTTATTCCCTCTAGTTGTTCGATGATCTTAGTTTACTTTTGTAGTATTTCTTTTCTGCCTGATCATTGTATTTTATATTCTCTAGTATTTCATTCAGATAGTTTTGTATAAGGGCATGTTTGACCCGTATCATTATGTCTTGGATGATATCATTTGTGATATGATATGTATTCTTTTATTCTGAGATTGTCTATTATATTCTTGCTGATATGATCGGGGACCTATGCCTTTGCATTGTATCTATTTCCAGACGCTTAGCGTATTGGATTGAGAAGAAAAAAATAATAGTGTATATTTCATCTCAATCTAATACGCCGCGGGCTTGTTCACGTTCCGATTCCCGGGTATTTTGGGAAACGGGGCATGACAATAGCACTTGAAGCTTAGGATGTGAAAAACGAAACAGTGAAAGTTGAAGCACTTTTGAAAAACACAACCACAAACTCAAGATATTTGCAATTAATTCTCTTCCTGGAGTAGTTGGGGTTGTTGGGTATTTATAGGGAGAGAAAACTGTAGCCAAAACCCAAAGAAATCCAGCAAAAATCCCACAGAATCCAAGAAACAGATTTTGTCCAGCACTAGCCATTTGACAGGCTGTTAGTCGACTGACGAATATTGTATTCAATTACGAGCTTATCAGTTGACTGATAGATATTTCCAATCGACTGAAAAACTTTAGTCGATTGATCAGTCGACGAAAATAGGACAGAGACTAAAATGAAGATAGCAAGCATTTTCTTCAGTCGACTGATCAGTCGACCGACTTCATCAGTCGACTGACCAGTCGACTGATAACAGATTATCAGCCTGACTTGGTTTAAAAATGAGTTTCAAAGCTCTGTTAAAAATAGTAAATAAATTCCAAAAAATATAAAACTTTAGGAATAGTTTATAAATATTTTGACAAACTTATATGAAAAAAGAATTTTACAAAAAGGTCTTCGTACTTGTGAAAATCATCATTTTAACAAAAGTACCAAAATACGCGTTTTGAAAGTGTGCAAGTGTGTATGGTATCCCAAATAGCTTCAAATAAAATCTACAACTAATTGCCTACATTCTAGCACTAGAGAAAAAAAAATAGCAAATATCACTCACATAGAAATACATTTCTTGAGTCTTGATATTGCTTTAGAGTTGATGAAGCTTCTCATTTTGTTTAGTGTTCTTGATAAACATTGCTTCATCGCTTTGCCTCCTCCTCCTTTAGATATCATCGTTGTAGCTCATATTCCAGCTAATCCTTCATAAATGGTACTAGTAAGCTTGATATACATATGTACTACAATATCACTCAACAAGGTATTAGTACCGATAATGATGGTTGTAAATCATCATCAAAACATAAGGGCTAACAATGATGTTCATCTTCAATTGTGGAACGAACCTCACATCATTCACCTTTCGAATCACCCCGTCACTCATCCTAATCCGAACGGTACTGTTTGGTGGAAAATTTAAAGTAAAAAGAAATAAAGAAAAATTGATCTGTATTCCTTTAATCTCAATTACAATTGAATTTTCTGATTACAAAAAAAAGGAGAATTGATCTAGATTCTCTCCTTTGTTTAATTCTAGGTTCTTCACGGTGGCGATGAGAAGCTTTCCTCGAGTGTTCGTGTCGAGTTTGCTTCTCGTTGACGATCCGAATGTCTTGATTCACTGGAACATGGTCTTCTCCTCACGATTTGACGTTGTGGAGAACTTGCGTGGTAAGTTTTAGAACTCTGAATGAGTTTAAAACTCTATGAAAGAGTTGATTTAACCGAAATTGGTCTATAAGCCAAGGATGAAGAAAGCTCCTATTGCTGATCCCTAAAGCTCCAGCAATTCCCCCCAAGATCTTTGCTGCCAAAGAGAAGGCTCCAGCTCCATGATCCGAACTAAGTTGATTTCTTAGTTATTTATAAGGGATTAATGGGTGTAACCGCCCCCTTAATTCGCTCCTAAGTGGGGGTAATGGGATGTAACCGCCCCTTAAATCACTTATGAGTGGAGTTATGATCCCCTCAGATCGTGGGAAATGGTTTTGAAACCGTTCAGCTCGTGTTTGAATGAGTCAAACGCAAAATCCCTGTTCTGGTATGAATTCTGCGTTCAAATGCGGTGTCTGGAAGCTTGAACCCAGTGTCTGAAAGCTCGGACGTAGCGGCTGGAAGCTTATTTGGCTGTTTGTTGGAAGCTGCGTTTGGTAGCGGATGAAAGCTGCGTTGGCAGCTTTCGGAGGCTGTGTTTGGGCCGAACATGAGCTGCGTTGGCAGCTAGATCTGAGCTGCGTTTACAGTGTCTAGAGCTGAATGTAAGCTGCGTTTGCAGCCAGGTTTGACCTGCGTCCGCGGTCGAATTGGTGTTGCGTCTTGATGATGGTACGCGGGGAGGACTTTCACGTCTTGGTTTGAAGAGACCGTCGATTTGTAGTCTCTTTCTGTCAGAGTGTTGTAAAGATCGTTGTTTTGTAATCTTTGCTTTAACTCTTTGATATGTAAGAGTCGTCAGATTGTAACTCCCGATGTTGATTATGAATGTTGTTGATTAGAGCTTTCATCAGTTATTGTGAAGGTCGTCAGATTGTAACCTTCATCGATCTATGTGAAAGTCTTCAAATTGTAATCTTCTGGAAGTCGTCAGATTGTAACTTTCATCATCGGTGTTTGATGGGGATAAGCTATATGTAGTAATTTTTATACAGCCTACAGGTACTAATACCACCAATAGAGCATGCATGTCCATTACCTATGAGAACAACATTATCTCTTTCCAACTTCTAAAAGCTGGAGAACCAATCCCTTCTAGGGCAAACATGGTAAGAAGCACCCAAATCCAATATCCACTCTATAGAGTTGACAACACAAACTGACGGTAGTGCAGACAATAAATAGCCTGAAGAATCCGAATCTGAATTGTTACCACTAGTCTTGACAACATTCACCTCTGAAGCTTGTACAACTTTCTCCTTATTCTTCTTGGTTCGATCTAAATTTGGACATTCAACTTTCCAATGTCCATCCTCTTTACAAAAATCACACTGATTCCTACGAATTCCACGATGTGCCCCTCTAGACTGCGACCTCCTGCTTCGGTTTGAATCACGACCATGAGCTACTAATGCATCTCCCGATGCCTTCTCGGAGGGCTCATCGACACTCTTCCTCAACTCATAATTCACCAACGCTGAGGTCACCTCCTTGTAACTAACAGTAGTTCTTCCATTAATCATAGTTAGGACAAAAGTACCATAATCATCCTCGGACAACGAACACAAAAGTAGTATCGCCTTGTCTTCATCCTCAACCATGATATCTACATTAGGCATCTCTGAAAATAGCTTTGTGAAGTTGTTAACATGCTCCCTAATGGAAACTCCGCTCTTCATCTTGAACTGGTAAAACCTCTTCTTCAAGTGAAGTCGATTCTCAATGCTCTTAGTAAGATACTTTTCATTAAGTGTTTCCCACATCTTCTTCGCTGACGTCTTGTTCATCACATCATAAATAAGATCCGACGTCAAGCATGACCGAATAACCCTGCACGCCCTACTATTCATCTTCTTCCAAACCTTTTCTTCCATATCAGCAGGTTTCTCTTGCAACTCAAGAGTCTCTTATAAGTTTTGAGCGTCCAACGCATCTATCACCTGGCACCTCCACAAACCGAAATTGATCTTACCATCAAACTTCGGAACATCAATTTTCATGTTATTGATGCTCAAACTATGTATCGTCTTCATAAGAGATGATCCCGATGTGCTTGTTTCACCCATGTTGTCGATCTAACTCTTCAAATAGGAATCCTTCAAACAAGCCTCAAGCCGAACCCGAAGCTCTGATACCACTTGTTGTGCGGAGCGGAAATTTCGACAGCACCTCCGGTGCGCAATGTGCACAACAAGAGATTAGATCATAATGGAAATCCTATTTTACAAAGGAAACAAGAACCGAAAATAAAATATCTCAACAAAGTGAGATATCAGCTCTTCCTCTCATCAGTTCTGCGACTGATCTGTCGAGGGAACCTACAAGCTATTACAAATCACCGTAAGAACACAAATTTACGTGGTTCGGCAAATTGCCTACGTCCACGGGGCAAGGAGGGGGAGATCTACTATTAGAGGGAGAGAATACAAATGGGTTTACAATCACTCAATCTAAACCCTCAAACAATCTCTCAAATCTCTCACACAAAGGACAGCAGCCAAATACCCAAAGAACAACCGCCAAAACCCAAAGGACAACAGCCAAACTTTCTTCTGCATTTGCCCTCTGCAACAACGAAACCCTCTTTTACCAAAAAGTCGTCTCCTTGCATTGCTCCTAGTATAGCCGCCTGCCTATTTCTCCCTTTTGCCTCAACTTCGCACACTACCCTAGGCCTACAAATAAGTGTATTTATAGGCCATGGTTTCGGATGAGCCTCTTTGTCCGCTGGACTAAACCAAAAACACAACGTGAAGATCTTGTAAATCACATGGACCCCACGAACTTCCGCTTCCGCGTTGACACCCTGCTGAACTCGTGAACACACTATCCTTTCACGTGGCTTTTGCCGCTGTTCACGAACCTTTCACTTCACGTGCGTTCACAATGAATGCTAAATGGAGGATGGTAGATGAACAACTTTTTTTTTAAAAAAAGGATAAAATTTACGGAGAGATTTAAGAGTCTAGATTCTAAACGTTAGTCTAATAGCAGAAGACTTGTGTATAGACCGAGAGATCAGACCCTCTAATTCCCTGGTGTAAGAAGGCAACTTTTGGACTATAACTGGTAAAACTAACCTTGTAACACGAAGTCAGATTGATGTGATTCATGAGAAGCAGTTGTATGATGGCCATTAGTTTAAATAAGTTAAAGGGTAAATTGCAACAGAACCCCCTCATCTATACCTTTAGTTTCACTAAACCCCCAGAACCCGTTTACAAGCACTAAAGCCCACTCACCCCCTCCCCTCACCTACCCCCAACAAAATAAATAAATAAATAAATCCGTAAGAAAAAGGGTGACACGCAATTAATTAGTCGTTTTAAATTTGGCGTTTCAGGGTGCTGGGTGGCAGCATATGAGTTGAGAGAGGTCCAGTATGTAGAAACGGCAAAAAATTTAGATTAGAACAGGTTTGGATGCTCAGCATTGGATTTTGGCGGCGTGCGTTTGACCGTGGCATAAGGCAGGTCGACCGCATTCGTGCACAGACCCAGGATGTGTTTCTGGGTTTGGCGCGGTCGACCGGCCAAACCTTGTAGGAATTTGGGCCTCTGTCGATTGGGTTTCGGTCGACCGCCGCAGTCGACCGAACGTCGTGGTCGACCACCGTGGTCGACCGTGAGTCTGCTGGGCATTGGGCTTTTGTTTCCTCTTCGCTTTGGAATTGGTGTTTGCTATAAATACAAACACACGTTTTTAGGGTTGTATGCAAGGTAGATCAGGGGTTATTTGCAGCTTTCTTATGAGAGCAATTGGTGAGGGATTGAGAGCTTTTGTTTGAGAGATTTACTTGAGAGTTTTGAGTGATTGTAATCTCTATTTTGTGTTCATCCTCTCTAATAGTAAAACCCCTCCTCCTTCTTGTCCCGTGAACGTAGGCAATTGCCGAACCACGTTAAAATTGGTGTTTTGTGTTTGTGCATTAATTTGGTTGGTTTTGCCTTCTTTAACGGCGTTTGATTTGGTTCCTCTGCACGGACTCCAACAAGTGGTATCAGAGCTCGGGCTACGCTTGAGCTATTTGGAGGAGTAGATCGATTTGGAAGTTCGTCTAGGGTTTCAGTTGGTGAAAAAGATGAGATTTTTTTGGTAAAGACACCATCTTTTTCAAGTTTGGATCTATTTCTTGTTCGTTTCCGCAATTATTTGTTGGTGTGTTGAGGATTATGGCCGAGAAAGAATGTGTTGAGGATGGTTCTTCAGGCGTGAAGATTGTCCAAAGTTTGAATATCCACTCTATGAAGATAGATGTGGAGAAGTTCAATGGCACTAACAATTTTGGACTTTGGCGATGCGAAGTCTTGGATACGCTCAATGCGCAGAATTTGGAATATACGTTGGAGTTGGAAGGAAAACCGGACGATATTGATGAGAATATTTGGAAAAAGATGAATCGAACGGCGTGTGGTGTAATTAGGTCTTGTCTCACTCAAGATCTAAAATATGATGTGATGAATAAGACTTTTGCGAAGAAGATTAGGGAGATCCTAGAGAGCAAGTATTTGACCAAGAGTGTAGAGAACCTCTTGCATTTGAAGATGAGGCTTTATCGCTTCCAATTGAAGAAGGGGACCTCCATTGGTGATCGATCACATGAACCACTACACGAAGCTTCTTACAGATTTGACGAATGTAGATGTTATGGTTGAAGATAAGGACAATACGTTGTTGTTATTGAGTTCCTTACCCGGTGAGAAATATGAGACATTCGTTCTTACTCTTATTAATGGGAAGACATCTCTTTCGTATGGTGAGGTCACCGCGGCACTTGTGAATTATCAACTTCGTAAGAAAGACAATAAGACTTCTATTGAGCCGGTAGCGGGGACATTGGTCGCAAGGGCTAAGAATCCAAACCGTGGTAGAAGGTCGCAGTCTAGGGGGCACATCTTGGAGTTCGTAGGAATCAATATGCTTTTTGTAGAGAAGATGGACATTGGAAAGCCGAATGCCCAAAATTGAATGATCGAGCTGGTAAGAATAATGGGAAAGCTGTTGAAGCTTCAGAGGTGAATGTTACCAAGGCTAGTGGCGATATTTCAGATTCGGATTCTTCGGGCTATTCGTGCCCAGTACTTCTGTCAGTTTGTGTTGCCGACTCCACAGAGTGGATGTTAGATTTGGGTGCCTCATACCATATTTGTCCTAGGAGGGATTGGTTCTCCAGTTTTCAGGAGTTGAAAAGAGAGGATGTTATGCTCATGGGTAATGATTACAAATTCCCTATTGGTGGTATCAGTATTGTTCATATTCAGATGAGTGACGGGGTAATTCGGGAGTTGGTTGAAGTAAGGTTCGTTCCTCAATTAAAGAAGAACATCATTTCACTTGGAGTTTTGGAGGCAGCAGGCTATAAGGTGATCTTAGTGGATTCACATTTGAAGGTCATATTAGGGTCCATGATTGTGATGAAGGGCGTTAGAAGGAGTAATTTGTACTATTTGCTTAGGAGCATGGTGATTGATAGAGCGCTGACGACTTCATTGGATTTGGCTAGAATGTGGCGTTGTTTGATGCTGGGGTACGTGATTGGTGATGCCGTACATAGTTTGTTGAGGAGTGCTTTGACTTGCAGATGGAAGTCCTTAGAGCATATTGGGATGAGCGAGAAGACCGAGGTAGAGTTTGTCACTTCTATCCATCAATCGAGGGGTCTTTTTAGGAGGTGTTCAGTCAGGCATTTGGGGGCCTTCCAAGGAGGCATCATTGGGAGGTAATCGGTATTTGGTTTTCGTAGGTGGTGATCGTTCTAGGAATTATTGGGTCGCGACCAGTTCTCATTGGTGTAAAGTCCTAGAAGTCAACAATAATTAGAAGAAGTGTATTGGCAGAAAGGTAACTCGTCGTTCTAGCTTTGGTAGGGGTCCTTTCTTACATTTGTGCCGAGCTCATGGCAGTTTGAGATACTTCATTGATGTAGAGACATTAGGGTAATGAGATGAGATGACGGTTTTGATGTGTCGTTCCTTTCTGGAGGGCGATCGACGTTGGTTGTTGAGCATTGGTTTTGGTTTTGGAGCTTCGACATATTTGGGTCATCTTAGTCATAGGTTGTCGACTGTTGTGTTTAGTAATTTTGGATCTGGTGGAGCTACTTCAGATTTTGGTTGGTGTCGGATATTTGGTTACCCAACACTTGGTCACATCAAGGATGTGAGATTGAATCCAATTGCATGTTTGGGATTCAGAGGCTCGTTTGACTATCATTTGGAAGCTTTTGATTTCGTTCTGAGCAGGTATGTCACATTAGACTCTCGGTAGGTGGAGAGTGTTAAACAGATCAGTGGGATATCACAGCGGATGGAGGGTGATGCTACTCCATATTGGGTGGAGATTACTCTACATACTCTAGGTCATTCTGTATTATTTGGGATTTTAGCTGAGGTGACACAGCATGGGAGTCATTTGGTTTCAGATGCAGATGATGCATTGATTAATTTGAGTGCAGCTGGCAGGTGTAGTTTGGACATGGCCATTGGTTCACCTCAGGTGGACGTATTTGGATCGTTTCAGTTTGAGATCATTGGAGGTGTTATCAGGCGTAGATTTTGTGATGTTGGAGGAGGGTACGCGCTCTTCTATTGGATTGAGGGCCTTTGGAGGCCGTTTGGATGAACTACGTGAGGCTTGATTCCTTGGACAAAATGATACTGATGCAGCATAAACATGTATCAAAAAATATTACAAGTGCACAACCGTGTCAAGTTATAGTATAAAGATATCAATCCCACAAGGAAGATGTTTTGTAGGAGAAAATATAAAATCGGTTCTTATGTTGTGTATATGAAAAATAGGAGTGAAGAATAAGTGTGATTGTGGAAAGATAATGAGAGTGAAAGTGATAGTGTGTAAATCAATGTGTTTGAAAGTGGATGTGAGTAAAAATAAATGTGATCAACAAGGCAAGAAAGAAGAATGAATAAAATCGAGAAACAAATAAAAATCAATAATGAAAATAAAATTCAAGAAAGTAAAGATGGCGGATTCAATTAAAAATATGGGTAATCTAGAATTGAATCCACTTCTTAGAAAAGGGTGATTCGCTAGAAGGTTCTAGTCTAAAGGCGAATCAAAAAAAATAAAAATAAACAAAAAGGAAAACTAAACCCAAGGGTTCTAGCCTCAAGGTGAATAGTGAAGGAATTAAAATCTAACTACAAAATAAATTATAAAATCTAAACTATAAAATAAATTACAAAAGGAAAACTAAACCCAAGAGGGTTCTAGCCTCAAGGTGAATAGTACAAGAAATTAAAATCTAACTAAAAAATAAATTATAAAATCTAAACTATAAAATAAATTATAAGAATTAAAGATAAGAAAATAAATCTACTCTATAAGCATAAAATAAATCTAATCTATAAGCATGAAATAAATCAAGGCAAGAGGATTCTAGCCTCTTGGCTATTTAAACAAGAAAATAAAATCTAACTACAAGCATGTAAATAAATCTAAACTAATAAACAATAAAAGAGAAATAAAAACAAACCTCCAAATTAATCTTCATCTCCATCTTTATCATCCAACAAAGAGAAGAACAATTTAAAGTGACGAAAAAATTATTTTATTAATTGTAACAAAAGTTACAAATTTAGAAGGTCTTCTCAATTAAGAATAGCACTCATCTCTAAATGAAGTTATAAAAATTTTTACACCCTTAACCCCTCACTCTCTGCCCCTATTTATAGTAAACATCAGTGAATGTGAGCCCTTGGATTAAAATCTTATCCAAAACAAGCAAATTTCAGCCTTTGATCTGTAACAGAACGACATAGGTATCGATGCCAGTATAGATGCTGGCATCGATGTCCAATAAAAAATCTGCCTTCATAGATGGCTTCGTCTCGTCGAGATAGGCGATTTTCATATATTATATATTAAATTCCGCCTTCCTGATTGAGAGATATCGTCGTTTCTTTGCGGCCAACCATCTTGAATATATTTTGTTTCCATATTTGATTTTTTTTATTTTCTCCGGCTTCTACAAGCTACTCGGCTTGATTCTGAGCTTGGGATTTTTGGCTCTTGCTTGTGTTCTTCATTTAATTCATGAGCTTTTGTTGAGAGATAGGATTTTTAGGCTTTATTCTTTATTAACCTACAATTAAAGATAAAAATAATTATTAGTGATATATTTATTCATTAAAATAGATAATGAGGGTATAAAATTATAATTGTAGAACCCCGTAAATTTTATATTGAATATATTGAATTACTAGTGATAAATAATTCTTTTGTGATGAATAACCATATATATGTTAGATGAATGTGATTATCAGTGTATGGGAACTCATCAAGTGTTTATATGTGAGAGATTTGAGTGGTTTGAGCATCATGTGTTAAATAAGTCTAGGATGACACTTTTCTTCTGAGCGGTCGACCGCACACCAATTTTGCACTCAGGAAATCTTTTTCCTGCTGTGCGGTTGACCGCACTGGGCGTGACGGTCGACCGCCCAACAGGCAGAGAGTTTTCCTGGGTTTGGGACTTAACGGGTTTCGGGTCGGGTTGTGGGGCTAGTATATATACTAATGAACCTAAAAGAGCCTCTTTTCATCTGAAATCAGAAACCCTAGCCCCTCTCTCTTCCCTCAAACCCTAGTTCTCATTTCTTGGTGATTTGGGAGGAGATTTGAAGGATTTTTCAGCGGATTTTGGTGGGATTCAGCGAAAGGGATCATCATCTTTCAGATCTAGGGTTATATTCTTATCAGAGGCGAGTAACATCTCGCCCAACTTCACCCTCTTTGTTTTTCATGCTTTACTTGAGTTTTAATTCGGTTTTATTGAGCCTAAATCGTATTTTATGAGTAGAAAATAGATCTTTTTGGTATATGATATGAAGAACCAAGTATTTCAGATTTAAATGCTCACCAACAAATTTTAATTAATGAGATCTAGATCTGAAAATGTTTTTAGCAAAAGTAAAAATTTTGTTTTCACTGTTTTAAGAACATCTAAAACATGTTTATATGTTTGGGATCTTTGTGATGGATTTTAAATGTTTATATTTGTTGTTTCCTGCCAAATAAGACACTAGAATCATTAGCATTTCAACATCATAAGAGATCATCAAAAAAATTTTAAGGTTTCGAAGCTGACAGAAACCCAGATCTAGGCTTCTGTCTGCTTCGCGGTCGACCGCAGTGGGCGCGGCGGTCGACCGCGGGTCGTCCAGCTGAGCAGAGAAGTTTCTGCTCTGGGCGCGGTCGACTGGAGTGACCTCTGTGGTCGACCGCCGCATAGTTTAAACCTCAGTGTTGTTTGGCGCTGTGCGCGGTCGACCGGAGTGACCTCTGCGGTCGACCGCCGCACAGATTATCTTGCCCTGCTTGTTTTTGTTGAACATTTCACTCGTTCGAGTGTTTGCCTCGATCACCTGACTTTGGTTCTCAGTTTTACTAAGTATCTATGCATGATAGATGACCTGGAATACCAGTTTAGAATCACACACCGAGTTGAGTGTGAAATTTGTATAAGTAGATTTTTCCATGTATATCAGTAATACTTGCTCAGTTGCACAGTCCTCGTGTTGGACTATAATCCATAGAAGTCCTCGTGTTAGACAAATACCCATTTATCTCATGTGTTGGGAAATCTCTATGCTTAATTCATGTATTGGACATTTTTCTTAACCCGGTATGTGGCATTTCACATGAGTTATGACATAACACTTATGTAGAATACGACATGGTATTTATGTAGGACATAACATGATACTGCATTCATGTTTTGAGATGGGTTGTATTTCTTTTAATTATTATTGTTCACCTATTAGACTCCGGGTTTGGTACTTAGGGATTTTCAATTTGAGATACAAGGTATATACATGAGGGTTTCCTTGTTTGGATTATTTCGCTTGACGTACCTATGCTCGTGTTAAAATTTCCTAAGTACTAAAACCCATTGTTTTTAGGATAATTGGTCATATATATATAAATTTGAGATAACTGTATTTTCTTATACAACGAGCCCTCTCCCTTGGGGTTGGTTGTGATGTTGCTCGCTAGCGCTTTGACGCTCGTTGTCCCTCCCCCTTTCAGGTCACGAGCCAGGAGCCCGGCGAGTCGCAGGTTGATGGCGACACACTTTAGTGTTCAGCTGTCTATTGTAGTTATGTTGTATTTTGGAGCTCCATTGTAGTTTTTGTTTGACATTTGAGGACTACTCTCTAGATGTTGTAAAGGCTGTATGCCTTATTTCCTCTACTCAGACATTTTATATTTTGAGACTTGTTGAGAACTCTAGTTTATCTACTTCAGTCATTGACTATGTATTTCTGTAAGTTGGATGATAAGATATCTATGTGGACGTTATCATTTCATCAGTTATCACTTGTATTATCTTTTACTTGCTTTTGTACCTACACCTATTGTTGACTCTACTAGAGAGATGTTAATTGTGATGGTGAAACATGTTATTGTACGGTGTGG
The DNA here is from genome assembly GCA_022839385.1 of Asparagus kiusianus. Taxonomy (NCBI): domain Eukaryota; kingdom Viridiplantae; phylum Streptophyta; class Magnoliopsida; order Asparagales; family Asparagaceae; genus Asparagus; species Asparagus kiusianus. The sequence continues at coordinate 1,628,359 of BQKN01066532.1, forward strand.
TGCATGGCAGGTTTGACATTCTTGGTTTTACCTTGGACTGCAGCCTTGTGTGAACCCAGGGGCGTCACAGTAATAAAATGTGATTATCAAATACTCCCACACCTAAATTTTTGCTAGTCCTCTAGCAAAGAAAGAAAAAGAAAATCCTAACTCACTTTCATAGAAATCACGATTGTATTTAGCGCATACAACAAGCCTTTAAACCCCTAGGTTACCCTAGTGGACGAGTTGTAGTCTCGTGAGGGTTTGCAGTGAATATACCCACAAAATTCGGTCATCTTGCCAAATTAAAGAAGTTAGTAAATAACTAAATTTACTTGATAATTGAAGCTAGTTATTACTCAAGAAAATATTTTTATATATAACTCTAAGGTAAATTTCCTAGAAAATCTTCTCATTATAATTATACAAAACCAAGCCAAACTTAGAAATTTAATTTAAAAGTTTTGAAAAGAACATGCTAACTCTTTATTTATAATAATATTCAAGTTGCTTGATCTAAAATATTTTCCAAGACCATATATACAAATATAACTATAAAACATTTATTAGTATTTTTATTTTTTATTTTTTATTTTTTATATTATTATTATTATTTAACTCTTTCTTTCTTGGTGTTTTTTTCCTATTTTAACGGGCTTTCTAAGCGACCATTTAACGAGTTTTGGGCCAATGGATCCTAACCCAATTGGGCTTAGGTCATTAAGTATGGAAATACTCCTTGGGCTTAATTACTCGGTCAACTTAGGCTTTATAAGATAGAATCATCTTGAATTTAAGAGTTTTTTTCTTTTTCTTTTGGTGCCCATTTTTCGCACTCTTCTTTTGTAATTTTTTTATATTTATATGTATATATATTCTGAAAAATATATAAGTCAAGACACTTAATTTGAAAAATTATTTTTAACTCTAAGCTAAGCATGCATAAATTCCATTATTTTAAATAAAAATCTAAGTTAAGGGTTAAGTGAAGTATACTACTTTAAAAATTATTTCTTAAGAAATTTATTTAGAGTTATCATAAAAGGTAAGCTTGAGTAAATAACAAACTAGAGATTAGAAAATTTAAAATTTATCAAATAAATTAATTATTACATAACTCTATCAATTTGGCAAGTGACGATATTTTTATAAATTTTTTAAGGAAAAGAAAAAATATCAAAAATGCAACTAAAAATGTAAAATAAAGAGAAAAAAATAACTAATTCCTACCCCCACACCTAAATTTTGCATTATCCTCAATGCAAACTCTATGATGCACAAAGTAAAGCAGATAAAAAGTGAAGTACTTACATTTGATCAGCTGATAAAAATCTGTAATTACTTTAGTCTGAGGATGATAGAATCAAAAATTTATTATTCTCTCCTTTTTTCTATTTTTTTGTTTTTTTCTCTTTTGTTTTCTTTTTTTTACAACTGAACAAGAAACTCTCAAATGAGAGAAGAATAAATTCTTTTTATTATTCTGAAATAAACAAAACAAATAATGTAGAATGAAGTGTTCAACACGAAGAGTTCGTATTCTACATTGAATCCTACCTTATTGTTAAAAATTATTCCCCCGGTTTTAAATAAATTCAGAATGATATAATCAATAATGTGAAATTCTAAGTATTTCGGGGTGTTCAATAATTCTTGCAACAAAGTAAGATAGGTATTATTAGTGTCATGCATTTTGCATTTCTTAATGAACTTAGACTCTTGTACTGTGAAGTTTTATTTTCTAACAACTAATTCTTCTGTAGAGTTCTAAAAATTTGGTTGTTGATTATTCTCCAAGAATCTAAGTTCATCAAGAAAGAGTTCTTCAAAATTTAATTCAAAGCAGTAAATGTTTAACACAGTTTCATTATTCTCAATGACCTGATCTGCTTCTTCTAAAAACTCTAACTCTCCATCAAAAATTTCCTCAAAACTCAAATCAGACTTTTTTTCTTCTTCTTCTTCTTTTGATCTTTCCTAAATGTAATTTATTTCTAGAGGCTGATTATTTGGCTGGTCCCCTGGATTAAAAATATTGAGATCAACAGTCAAATTCCCAAAGGACAACTTCATTTGACCAGTTCTACAGTTGATGAAAGCATTAGAAGTGGCTAAGAAAGGTCGTCCTAAGATGACAGGTGTCTGTTCTTTGGGATTAGAAACAGGCTGTGTTTCCAAGACTACAAAATCTACTGAAAAAATAAAATCTCTATCCTTAATCAGAACATCCTCTAACTCACCCATAGGGACCTTAACAAATCTATCACCCAACTATAAGGTGCATCTAGTTGGGTTCAGTACACCTAGACCCAATTGCTGGTAGACTGAATATGAAAGCAAGTTGACACTGGCTCCTAACTCTAAAAGCGCCTTATCAATGTGAGTATTACCAATGATACATGAAATGATGGGGGTGTTGGCCTTCTTGTTTTGATAATGATTTACAAACAATTTACATCTAATATTATTTGTCTAGTATTTGTGTTTGATATTTATTCTAGGTAAATAATATGTTGGAGGATGGATGGAATCAAGCTTTCACGATCATATCCAATGGAGGTTGGCGGAATTATGGAGTGAAGCCTTGCAATTCAAGTCAAGATCCAAGTTCAAGCTTCATCCGTATAGTGTACCAAGTTGAGCTACATCGAAGATCAAGATTGCTTGGGTAACATTTAGTTTAGGTTTATATTATGTGTGTTAGTACTTTAAGCTCAATATTATACACACACATTTTATTGGTTTTCTTGTATATATA
>BQKN01066532.1:1646144-1681963 GCA_022839385.1 Asparagus kiusianus
GTTTCAGTTATCACTCTTGAAGGCACAATAACAAATAAAACAAAACTTTATCCACTAATTGTTTTCGTGAAAAGTTGCTGTTTTCATTGCTTTTCTCTTTTTGAGATCTGTTACAACTTCAATCGTTACAACAGAATAAAATAAAAACAAAAGGATTACAGCTTTTTCGAAAATAAACACGAGATCCCGTTTTGGTGCGGTCTCGCTTGCGTGGGTTGTTGGCCTATGACGGGGATGTCGATATCCGTGGACCGCCGACTCTTCAGATCCTTCCCGGTAAAATCCGGCAGAGTTTCGTCTATCCGCGTGGGATTTAGAAACAGAACTTCGTCGATCCGCGTGAGATCTAGAAGTTATAAGCGTATATCTCGGCTAAAACGAGATAATAGCTCTTCTTAGTGTCACCGCTAAAGAGCAACACTAAGGAAAAGAAGGGGTGAATGAAGGGGACTGATGAAGAACTCCTTACTCCTCGTTCCGGCAGAGCTTCGCTGCTTTAAAAATCAGACTCCTCGCTCCGGCAGGGCTTCGCCGCTCCTCTTTGAAATTTCAGATCTCGAGGATAATCCCAAGACCAGAAATTTCTCTCCCAAAACCAAGACCAAGAGAATGGAGGCCCTAGGGGCCTATTTATAGGAAACCAAGCAAGGGGGGGGCTCAAAAAGCTCAAGGACACCCCTGGGTGTCTCGGAAATTCCGAGATACCCTTGGGGTGTCTCGGAATTTCCGAGACACCCCTTGGGTGTCTCGGATTTTCCGAGACACCCTTGGGTGTCTCGGAATTTCCGAGACACCCTTGGGGTGTCTCGGATTTTCTGAGACACCCCCGGGGTGTTTCGTGTCATCCGAGACGCTCCGCGGTGTTCTTTAATTGACTTCGCTGTAGTGTCTTTATCCGGACTTGGATTTGACTGATTCCGGTTGTGTTGGAAGCCCATCGAGGAGTTCACGAAGGGCGTTGCTCCGTTTGCAGTGATCGCGGGGTTTTTGGTCAACCCGTATTCCTGTTGTCCCGATGTTCTGTCGGTCCACGTAGTCCGTCGGTTGGCTTTAATCGCTCACCGACGTCGTTTGAACTCTTGTGAACCGGGTAGTGACGTTTAATCGTCGCTCGTTAACACTGAGCTGTGTGCGGGGACCTATCGGCAATTTTTGATGCCTACACTAATAAGACAAGATTAGGCCGATACTAACCAGGAACCAAGAGCAAGGACTTTGTAACATTTTTCAAATTCAAATATATGTAAAGATTTAGAGTACAGAGCATAAACAATAAACAAGTCTCATTCACACTCTGACTTATTAAAGTTAAAATAAAAGCACAACGAAGTACAGGAAACGCAACGAAACACACGTTGAAATGCAAGGGTAACAATCATGAGCATGTAATGCCGTTAATTGCCAAGATCAATCACTAGCGACGACATCCACCTCCTCCTCCACCACCACCACCTCCTCCTCCTCCTCCTCCTCCTCCTCCACCACCCCCGCCGCCACCTCCTCCGCCGCCGCCGCCGCCGCCTCCATAGCGACCACCGCCGCCTCCTCCTCCTCCACAACCCTTGTGAACAACAAACTGGCCAGTGATGTTGTAGTAACCCTAAAAGCGACGACAACGTAATAAATTGAACTAGTTACACAAGTTGTTCAATCTAAAGCTTAAAACATTTCAGAAAAATTGGGAAAGGAATTAGAGAAGGACAAAATAACACATACCATTTTGCTTGTAGGAATGACGTACGCTTGTGAGGACCTTAATGGGGGTAAAGGGCTAAATTTATAGCGAGCTGCAACTATCTCAACTAGGATTAGAAAATCAATTAAGAGTTAAATTAACACTAATCATCATTATGCCAGATCACAAGACAAATTTTTTATTGACCCCAAACCATTGACCTATACCATCCCCTCTTGTGGAAAATATTAGAAAATGACTTAATCATTGACCCCTTCATCATTGTGTTAAACTTAGCACTACCACCAAATTGCCAGATCAGAAGGCAAATTTATATTGACCGCAAAGCCTTGACCTGTGTAAGTCCTCTCTGAGCCCTTATTAATATTGGATGACACGAGGCAGTGGTTTCTTATTTTCAATTATGTCTTCTTTTATTTAAGTTTGATTTATGCTACGAAAAATACAATTATGTTGTAATAACATAATTATATTTCTCTGGTAAATAATCTTTCTAGAATGTACTGGCAGCCCTCCGTTCTAAGTTAGATCACGAATCCCACTAGGACCATACTTATGGAGGTGGGGTGGTTCACAACATAAACAAAAGAGATAAAATTCCGAAACTGACCATCTATCCACCCGTGAATGATATAGCGGATGTTCGAATACAAGCTATACTAGTCATGTTCATTTGCTTATGGACATTTTCAATAGAAAATAATTGAGTAGTTTTTTTCTGGAGATATATGTTTCAGATTATAGGTATTCATATACTAATCACATCATCAAGTAGTTGCTACTTCACTCTCAGTTGTAGTCGGTCTCTCAGTTTTACCTTTTACTAATCAAATCATCAAGTAGTTGCTACTTTATTTATTTATGGATGCCTTTATTTATTTATTTATTTTTATCTCGGTTTAATGATACCTTTTTCATGATTCTTGTTAAATCAGTTTGTTCTTTTGCTAACTTTTACTTGTTTATTATTTATTTTCTGTTACTTTTGGTCATGTTCTTGTTAACTCTCCATTGTCTGCAGCTGTAGGATGAAGTAGTGGGTATATCCACCGTGATGCATGGCCCCGGGAAAAGCACAAAGTCCGTGATGGTTAACACGTGCTTTGATGCATGTATGGCCCTTGGGAAAGGACCAAAAAAAAAAGGAAAAAAAAAATGGTTTTTCTATAGAGTGCCCTTGGGCACTCTATAAGAGAGGAGAGAGATAGAGAGAAATGAATGAGGAGGGGGGTCCCCTGATTTGCATTGGGATCTTCTCCTCATTCATTTCTCTCTATCTCTCTCCTCTCTTATAGAGTGCCCAAGGGCACTCTATAGAAAAACCGAAAAAAAAATCTCCATGAAGTTGAAGTTTTTAAGAAAGAAGTCGAGAACTCCAGTCCAAGCCATTAATTGCTAATTAACTTGTCAACACCAGTCCTCGCTAACACATCACCGTCAAGTGTTTTGCTTTTCGAGGGCAATTAAAACCAAGCGTGGTGCTATGCTTAACGACCCCCCGATCCAAGAATGAGCCTAGATGGATGGGGTAAAAAAAATTGTCCGATGAATCTTATCCATTCATCACGAGACGATCCCAAAAAAAAGAGAGAAAAGTTCAGATTCCGGATAGCTCGGGTGTCTGATTGTAGTGATTCAAAAGCCTTGTCTTCATAATGACGACGCCGTCGAGGGTACAGTACTGGTTTCTCCACGGGAGTTGGAGATTTTTTGTGAGACAAGTTTTAGGATTTTGATGCCCTAGATGTAACACTGTATCTTTCTCTTGTGATTTAATCCTCAAGTTCAGGTGTAACTTGGAGGGATTGTACTCTTGATTCATAGTGAAATATTTCTCTCTAGATTGCCTCGTGGACGTAAGTACGATTTGTCGAACCACGTTAAATCTTGGTGATTGCTTGCTTGTGGTATTTTCATTGGTACCGTTATTCGTTCAGTGTTTAATTTCGCAGATTAATCTCTATAAAATCCCCAACAAGTGGTATCATAGTCCTGGTTTGAGGCGTGCTTTGAGATGGAAAAGATGAAGAGTTTTGGCACAATAATAAAATTAGATGGTTCCAATTAGCAAGTATGGAAGTTCAAGATGAAAGATATTCTGTGTTGTAAAGATTTACATGACCCTATTGAGGGAGATGAAGCCAAGCCCGAAAAGATGACTGATAAAGAATGGAAGAAATAATACAGGAAGGTGATCGGTTATATTCGGATGTGGATCGACGTTAGTGTGTTTCATCATGTATTGGGTGAGACTAATGCGAAGTCTCTTTGGAAGAAGCTTGAGAATTTCTACGAGCAGAAGACTACGGGAAACAAGGCATTTATTATGAGGTGGTTGGTGAACTTGAAATTCAAAGAAGGAAGCAACATAGCAGGGAACTTGAATGAGTTCAAGAGTTTGATTAATCAGTTAGCTACCATAAAGATGACTATCGATGATGAGCTACAGGCTTTATTGCTATTGGGTTCATTGCCAGACAGTTGGGAGACAGTAGTTGTGACAGTCAGCAACGCAGCTCTAGATGGTGTGTTATCGATGAGTATGTAGTTTATTCAATGAAGAGACTCAGAGTAAGTCTACCAGCACAGATAACTCACAAGCACTTATCACAGAGAATAGGGGCAGGAGTAGGTACAGGGACCAGTCCAGAGGTCGTGGCACATCCAAGGACATATCAAAGTTTAAAGGGAGAAGTTGTTTTTATTGTGGGAAGCCGGGTCATATCAAGAAGAATTGTTGGGCATTAAAGAAAGAGCAAGCTGGGAACGAAGATGAAAAGAAAGATGAAAAGAATAAAGCTAACAATGACACTATAACCACTTTGTTTGTCTGAGACTGATATTATTCTTATTTGTAAGGAAGAAGATTGTATGCATGTTACAAGCCAGAATTCCGAGTGGATAGTGGATACAGGAGCTACATGTCATGCTACCTCCAATCGAGACCTTTTCACTACGTATAAAACAGGTGACTTTGACAATGTGAAGATGGGCAATACCAGCTACTCGAAAATTGTGGGACTTGGTGATATACACTTGCAGATAGATACTGAATGCACATTGATCTTAAAGAATGTGCGACATGTTCTCAATTTACGGCTCAACTTAATTTCGGGTCTTGCTTTGGACCGAATGAGATATAAAATTCAATTTGGTGGAGGAAAGTGTAAAATCACCAAAGGCTCTCTTGTGGTGGCTAGAGGAAGTGTATGTTACAATTTATATAAGACTCAAGTGAATGCTTCATATGATTCTTTGAGTGTGGTTCAAGATGTTGACACTCTCAGTTTGTAGCATAGGAGGCTCGGGCACATAAGTGAGAAGGGGTTGCAGATATTAGCAAAGAAGTCTCTCATTCCCTTTGCTAAAGGTTCATCACTCATTCCTTGTGATTATTGCTTATTTGGCAAATAACATAGAGTTTCTTTTAGTAAGCCTTCTAAAAGAAAAGATAATATTCTGGATTTAATTTATTCTGATGTTTGTGGTCCTATTGAGGTGGAGTCCTTTGGGTGGCAATAAGTATTTTATCACATTTATTGATGATGCATAGCGGAAGATGTGGGTCTTCTTGTTGAGGACAAAGGATCAAGTATTTTCAGTCTTCCAGCAATTTCATGCCATGGTGGAGAGGCAAACAGAAAAGAAATTAAAGTGTTTGCGCACCGATAATGGAGGAGAGTACACTTTCATTGAATTTAGAGATTATTGCTCCAAGCATGATATTCGGCATCAGAGGACAGATCCAGGCACACCGCAGCATAATGGAGTTGTAGAGTGGTACAACAGGACTATTATGGAGAAAGTCAGATGCATGTTAAAGATGACAAAGTTATCTAAGAGTTTTTGGGTTAAAGCTATTCACACTGCATGCTACATAATCAATTGGTCTCTTTCAGTTCCTTTGGATTTTGATATTCCAGAGAGAGTTTGGTCTAAAAAAGGAATTTCCTATTCCTATCTGAAAGTGTTTGGTTGCAAAGCGTTTGCACACATTCCGAAGGAGAAGAGACAGAAGCTTAATGATAGAGCGGTTCCTTGCATCTTTCTTAGTTATGGAGAAGATGAGTTTGGCTACAAACTCTGGGATCCAGAAAAAAGACAAATTATCAGACGAGCGGAAGAGATTTTTCAAGAAGATCAGACTATTGCAGATCTCGGGAGAGCAGAGCAGTTAGAGAGTGTTGATAGTTAGATTCCAGATATGACACCCGTTTCGTCTCCAGTACAGTTGCATCCTACAGATATGGAGCAGGTGCATGATGATTATATTGATGATGATGGTCAGACACCAGAGCAGGGAGACGGTGATCAGGATCATGAGCAGGAGGCTCCTCAGCAGGGGGAGCATCACCAACAGCAGGAGTTTGCAGAGCCACAACTTAGGAGATCAGGTAGAGAACATCGACCATCCACGAGATATCTTCTTTCAGAATATTCTTTGCTGACAGAAGAGGGGGAGCCAGAAAACTTTCAGGAGGCACATACTCATACAGACAATGACAGATGGTTCTAGGCTATGAAGAAAGAGATGAAGTCTCTTGAGAAGAACAATACTTATGAGTTGATAGATTTGTCGAAGGATAGAAAAGCTTTGAAGAATAAGTGGGTATTCAAGTTAAAGAAGGATGGCTATAAAGAGATTCAGAAATACAAAGCCAGATTAGTGGTGAAAGGCTTTGGTAAAAAAAAAGGCATTGATTTTGATAAAAAAATTTCACCGGTTGTGAAGATCACGTCCATTAGAGTTATCTTGGGGTTAGCAACTAGTTTAGACCTCGAGATTGAGCAGCTTGATGTGAAGACTGTATTCCTTCATGATAATTTGGAGGAGGAGATCTACATGGAGTAGTCGGGGGGTTTTGAAGTGAAGGGAAAAGAGCACATGGTTTGTAGGTTGAAAAAAAGCCTCTATGGTTTAAAGCAAGCACCCAGACAGTGGTATAAGAAATTTAATTCTTTTATGTTGAGTCATAGCTACTAGAGGACAGTTGTAGATTCATGTGTATATTTCAGAAGAATTTTAGATTCTAGTTTCATTATCATTTTGCTTTATGTGGACGATATGTTGATTGTTGGTCATGATAGTCAAATAATCGATGGGCTGAAGAATGAGTTATTTAAATATTTTAACATAAAGGATTTGGGCTCGGCACAGCGGATTCTTGGTATGGATATTGCTCGTGATAGGAAATCTAAAAAATTATGGTTATCATAGGAGAAATATGTTGAATGGTTACCTGATAGATTCAACATGAAAGATGCCAAGTCAGTCAGTACTCCTCTTGCAGGTCATTTGAAGCTTAGCAAGAAATTTTGCCCGACTACGGATGAGGAAAAGAGTGAGATGGAGAATATTCCCTACTCTTTAGCTGTAGGGAGTTTGATGTATGTCATGGTTTGCACTCGGTCAGATATAGCTCATGCAGTTGGCGTTATGAGCAGGTTTCTTTCTAATCCAGGGAAAGTTCATTGGAAAGGTGTAAAGTGGATCTTAAAATATTTAAAAGACGGTTCCAGATTGTGTTTGAGTTTTGGAGGTTCGAAGGAAGTATTACATGATTTTACAAATGCGGATATGACACGTGATCTCTATCACAGGAAGTCTACCTCAGGTTGGTTATTCACTTTTGCTGGGGGAGCAGTATCTTGACAGTCCAGGTTGCAAAAGTGTGTTGCTTTATCTACAACAGAGGTAAAATATATTATAGCTGCAGAAGCCGATAAAGAGATGATTTAGTTAAGAAGATTTTTGCAGGAGTTAGGCTTACAGCAGGACAATTATCAAATCTTCGTTGATAGTCAAAGTGCTCTTGATTTGAGAATGAATTCTACATTCAATGCCAGGACGAAACACATCGATGTGAGATATTATTAGCTTAGAGAAGCTGTTGAGAAAGAGGAACTAAAGTTACAGAAGATTCACACAGATAAAAATCCAGCATATATTTTAATGAAGACCATTTTCAGAGAGAAGACTAAGTTGTGTCGGCGATTGACCAGCATGAACTCCTGTTAACCGTTGACACGAACTCCCGTTGAGGAGTTATAGATTGACGTATCCCCTCATTGGGCTGGAGGGGGAGATTGTTGTGGTTCCAGCCCAAGATAAGGCCTACATGAGGAGGTCAACATGAATTAGGAATTATATCTATAAGAAGTCTACATGAATTAGGATTCTATGTAGAAGAGGATTTGAAGGATCTATTTGAAATAGGAATATGTTTAAAGAATTTTATATAAGAGAGCCTTGAGATCAATACTTATAAGAATAGTTTTTTGGGTGAACAGTACTTCGGTGCTACAGTATCCACGGGTTTGCAACAATGTCACGAGGAGAGAGAAAAGAGAGAGAAAAGTTCAGATTCCGGATAGCTCGGTGTAGGCATCTAAAAATGCTTATAGATATCCAAATATAACTCAATATAAAGAGAAGACAATGAATATCATTATCTAAGTCATAAGGGATCATCCAAAGCCAAAAGAAGAAAAAGAACATGTGAAACAACATAGAAGAACAACATGAATACCCACGATAAGGAACACTGACGCGCAAAGACGTGGTAGTGGAAGGTGTTTTGCAAGCCAACAGAATATCTTGCCTATGGGAAGTTGTATATATCTTCTCTAGCTTTCTAACGCATCTTGGATCATCTCATTCTGATATCGGATGAGAAAGTTAGAGCCAAAATAACCGAGATAGCACAAACTGTCTCGGAAGTGCGAGACAGTCACAACTGTCTCGGGATGCGAGACAGTTACAACTATTTCGCACCAAATATGAAGAAGTTTAAAAGACAAAAGTTGTAGATCTCTTCGTCAGTTTTCCAACGCATCTTGGATCATCTCATTCTGATATTGGACGAGGGAGTTAGAGCCAAAATACACGAGATAACACAAACTATCTCGGAAGTACGAGACAGTCACAACTGTCTCGGATGCGAGACAGTTACAACTGTCTTGCACAAAATCTGAAGAATTTCAAAAGAAAAAAATTGTAGATCTCTTCGTCGTCTTTCCAACGCATCTTGGATCATCTCATTCCAATATCGGACGAGAAAGTTAGAGCCAAAATAGCCGAGATAGCACAAACTGTCTCAGAAGTGCGAGACAGTCACAAATGTCTTAGAATACGAGACAGTTACAACTGTCTCACACAAAATCTAAAGAAGATCAAAAGATAAAAGTTGTAGATCTCTTTGTCAACTTTCCAACGTATCTTGGATCATCTTATTCCGATATTGGACGAGGGAGTTAGAGCCAAAATACCCAATATAATACAAACTATCTCGGAAGTGCAAGACAGTCACAATTATCTCCGAATGCGAGACAGTTACAACTGTCTCGCACCAAATCTGAAGAAGCTCAAAAGATAAAAGTTTTAGATCTCTTCATCAGATTTTCAACGTATCTTGGATCATCTCATTCCAATATCGGACAAGGTGCCAAAATAGCCGAGACAACACAAACTGTCTCAGAAGTGCGAGACACACAGCCATGTCTCGGCCACAGAGTTACTTATAACACGTTTTTTGACGGTTTTTTTGGCTTCATAACTGCTTAAGATTAACCATAAATGTGGGAAGATAGTTACAAACTAAAAATTGGCCCACTAACCTCATAAGAAGATGGTATTTAAATAGTGAGACGACGGTTACAAAAGGGGCTGGGCATTTTTGGAGTAGATTCAAGAGCATAGAGCACAGAGAGCAGAGAGGCTTAGGCGAATTTCAAGAGCTTATCTCCTTCCAACAATTAGGAGGTTCCTTAAGATCTAAGCTTTGACTTGATCTTGAGAAGAATGTTCATCTTACTTCGATAAGATATTCACTGACTCTATTCTTACTTCTAAACGAAGGAAGAATCCTCAAAGCCTTCACGATTCAATCAGAATCCGTGATTCGGTGTTCCACAGGCTAACGCACCCCTGGCACAAGTAAAGATCCCGCGTAAGCAGCGATCCAAACAACGATCCTGCATTTGTTTCTAAGGAGCCTATAATTTGATTTTTGTTGTAAAGAGTAGTTTTACAAAGTACGAAGCTCACTCTTTTGTATTCATTGTAATCGAAAAACAGTTATAATGAATCCTACAACAAAACTTGTTCCTGACGTAAACAAACTGGCGACCACAGTGGGAGCCAACAGTCTCACTATCGAGACCGTCGTGTCACAGCCGATCATCAAGATACCGATGGAATCCATGATAGAGTACGAGTTCGACCAAGCCAAGTTTGAGGAGTACATCTCCTCATCCTTATTAAGGTCCTCCTCGCACCGCAAGTGTAGGAAGATCTCATCCTCAAAGAAGGTTTACACATCTGATTAACTTCACACCGTTTGACGGGAAGGGCTCGCCTACTCAGAACTTGATTTATTTTAAGTCTCACTTGGGTGTGACCTCTGGAAACGAGGCTTGGATGGTCCGGTCATTCGTTGGCACCCTTCGTGGGCCCGCCTTCGATTGGTACCGATGTTTCAAACCTGGGAGCGTCAATTGCTGGGATGATATGAAAAGTTTGTTCCTCAGCAATTTTTTCGATGATGATACCGAAGTGTCAATCGGAACCCTTCTGGATGAGAAGCAAAAAGACGAAGAATCAGTCGACAATTTTGTCAAGCGCTTCCACAACAAGGTAATGAATTGCAGGGATCCTGTCACAGAGGAATTCATCTTGCAGACATGCCACAACAATCTCTTCATTAATATTCTGAAAGTCCTGCGGGTTGTACCTTCAGCGACTTAGAGAGAGTTAAAACTACGCGGCGAACAAGCTGAACGCTTTCTTAAAAGAAAGAAAGTTAAGAGAATCCAACCAGCGACACCTGCAACCGTTGTGAATACCAATCAAACATCACAACAGCAACCCCGGAGACAACAGACTCTCGATCCGAAGTTCCAGAAGGAGTATTCTTTCGAAGATGATAAAGTTCCAGCAGTCTTGAAATACCTCCTCGCTAATGATAAAATCGAGCTACCACCTATTAAAGATCAGGAGGGTGCTAAGATGATTACAGATCCAAACTATTGTGCATACCACAGAGGGGTTCTTCATCCCAGCAAGGTTTGCTTCGGCCTCAAAAACAAAATCCAAGCCTTAATTGACTCCGGTATCATAACAGCAAACAAGCTAAATAAGTACTCCATACAACTCCATTGGGTGCACGAGTATAAACTGTTTCCCCTGACTCCAATGAGTACACGAGTATAAACTGCTTCTTCATGTAACTCCGATGAGTATACAAGTATAAACTGCTTCTCCATGTAACTCCATTAGGTGCATGAGTATAAACTGTTTCCCCTAACTCCAATGAGTACACGAGTATAAACTGCTTCTCCATGTAACTCTGAATAGTATACGAGTATAAACTACTTCTTCATGTAACTCCGAAGAGTATAAGAGTATAAACTGCTTCTTCCTTTCCTCCGACGGGTATACGAGGTTAAACTACTTTCCTTATTTTCAACAACGGGAAGTTCCTAGAGAATATTACTCTTAATATTCTTAAGGATAACCCAATAATGTGACCGAATATAATTGGATTCAGATTCGCCAAAGAGCTGGGGGTGGAATACCTCAAATCATTCCAATGGAAAGTTCCTAGAGAATATTACACATGGTATTTTTAAGGATAACCCAAAACTGATTGATTATTCAAGGTGAAAACCAATCATTAGAATAATTTATTCTTAATCATGATTAAGAACCTCCTACTATACCTATTTAATCATTTTCAAGATGATTAAAAACCTCCTACTGTGACTTTCGGAGCACTATTTTGTTAAGATAAGATTCAATGGTTTCATCGGGTCAATCTTCCCTCACGAAACTCCCACTGAGTAATTGTGGAGTGTTTAATAATTCACGGTCCTCCACCATAAAATCTCTCACTGATCAAAATTAATTGACGGTGGGTCCACCAAAATTCTTCACGGTTGAATCCATTCAAACTCCCACTGTATCTAAGCCTTTAACATCCCCACTGTTGAAGTCCTGACACGACATCCAAAATTTTAATCAGCTGATCTATAGCGATTATCAAACCCCTTTGTGTTAAGTCCTTATCGCTTGATACCAAAAAACTCCCACCAGGTGTTGTGTACAAGTTAACATTCCCATCGTTATTTGTACCTCGCTCCCACTTCCCATTTGGTCAAACCTTTAAACAGTTAGGGCCAAAGCCAAAATCCCCTCTTGATTCTTTCCATGAACGAGAAGTCCACATATTGAATGATCAAATCTTTAAACAGTTAGGATCGTCTCAAACTCTCATTTGGTCAAACCTTTAAATAGTTAGGGTTAAAGCCAAAATCCCCTCTTGATTCTTTCCATGAACGAGAGGTCTACATATTGAACGATAAAACCTTTAAACAGTTAGGATCGTCTCAAACTCCCATTTGGTTAAACCTTTAAACAGTTAGGGCCAAAGCCAAAATCCCCTCTTGATTCTTTCCATGAACGAGAGGTCTACATATTGAACGATCAAACATTTAAACAGTTAGGATCGTCTCAAATCCTCATTTGGTCAAACCTTTAAACAGTTAGGACCAAAGCCAAAATCCCCTCTCGATTCCTTCTATGAATAAGAGGTCCACTTTAAAATTGAACGATCAAACCTTTAAACAGTTAGGATCGTCTCAAACCCTCATTTGGTCAAACATTTAAACAGTTAGGACCAAAGCCAAAATCCCCTCTTGATTCTTTCTATGAACGAGAGGTCTACTTTAAAATTAAACGATCAAACCTTTAAACAGTTAGGACCGTCTCAAACCCTTATTTGGTCAAATCTTTAAACAGTTAGGACCAAAGCTAAAATCCCCTCTCGATTCCTTCCATGAACGAGAGGTCCACTTTAAAATTGAACGATTAAACCTTTAAACAGTTAGGATCATCTCAAACCCTCATTTGGTCAAACCTTTAAACAGTTAGGTCCAAAGCCAAAATCTCCTCTCGATTCCTTCCATGAACAAGAGGTCCACAAATTGAATGATCAAACCTTTAAACAGTTAGGATCGTCTTAAATCCCCATTTGGTCAAACCTTTAAACAGTCAGGACCAAAATTAAAATCCCCTCTCGATTCCTTCCATGAATGAGAGGTCCACAAATTGAACGATCAAACATTTAAACAGTTAGGATTATCTTAAACTCCCATTTGGTCAAATCTTTAAACAGTCAGGACCAAAACTAAAATCCCCTCTCGATTCTTTCTATGAACGAGAGGCCCACAAATTAAACAATCAAACCTTTAAACAGTTAGGATTGTCTCAAACTCCTATTTGGTCAAACCTTTAAACAGTTAGGACCAAAGCTAAAATTCCCTCTCGATTCTTTCTACGAACGAGAGGGCCATAAATTAAACGATCAAACCTTTAAACAGTTAGGATCATTTCAAACCCCCAATCGATCAAACCTTTAAACAGTTAGGACCAAAATTGGAATCACCTCTCGATAAATGAAAGGTTTCCACACAACCCCTGTTTGGTCAAACCTTTAAATAGTTAGGACCAAGGTTAAAATTCTATCTCGATAAACGAGAAATTTTCTTTTAGATTGGATAATCAAACCTTTAAACGGTTAAGGTTATCTAAATCCTGTTGATTCTCGAAGTGGAGATCCCACTCTTAGTTTTGTCTTTTTAGATTCTCGACGTGGAGATCCCACTTTGAGTTTCTTTTACGGCGGGAGATAGAATATAAAATTCTTCCTCTCCCGTATCGGGTTCATCTCCACTAATAAAAAAGAGACCAGGAGATAGAATATAAAATTCTTCCTCTCCATCATCGGGTTCATCTCCACCAACAAAAAAGAGACCAGGAAATAGAATATAAAATTCTTCCTCTCCATCATCGGGTTCATCTCTACCAACAAAAAAGAGACCAGGATACTCCAATGGGTATACGAGTCTAAACTGTTTTCTACCCATGACGGGAAGATTCTGGAGAATATCACTTAGAATATTCTTAAGGATAACCCAACTACCTCCCAATGGGTATACGAGGTTAAATTATTTTCCAAAAACTCAAATGAGTATATGAGTATAAGCTGCATCAGTTCAGCAATACGAGCTAATTCACAAATCAAAACATCAGTTTCAGTTCAAGATTTTGACAACGGTCAAGCGATAAACGCAGCACCGGAAGAATTTTAGCTATTCTATAAAGTACTGAGTAGACTAAAAGATGAAGAAATCAAGAGTTGAAACCGTTCATAGGTCCTTCTACATGATCTCCTTAAATAAATACTGAAAGGATTGTAAATAAGACCTATCTTATCCAAAGTGTCCCAGACTCCTCTATAAAAGAATGAGTCTGAGATACTTTGGAGGGGGTATCTGTAGGCATCTAAAAATACTTATAAATATCCAACTATAGCTCAAGATAAAGAGAAGACAATGAATATAATTATCTAAGATAAGGGATCATCCAAAGCCAAAAGAAGCAAAGGAACATGTGAAACAACATAGATGAACAACATGAATATCTGCGACAAGGAACACTAACGCGCATAGACGCGACAGTGGAAGGTGTCTTGCAAGCCAACAGAGTATCTTGCCTATGAGAAGTTGTAGATATCTTCTCTAGCTTTCTAACGCATCTTAGATCATCTCATTCTGATATCGGACGAGGAAGTTAGAGCCAAAATAGCCGAGACAGCACAAACTGTCTCGGAAGTGCGAGGCGTCACAACTGTCTCGGAATGAGAGACAGTTACAACTGTTTTGCACTAAATATGAAGAAGGTCAAAAGATAAAAGTTGTAGATCTCTTCGTCAGATTTCCAACTCATCTTGGATTATCTCATTCCGATATCGGACGAGGGAGTTAGAGCCAAAATACCTGAGATAACACAAACTATCTCGGAAGTGCGAGACAGTCACAAATATCTCGGAATGCGAGACAGTTACAACTGTCTTGTAACAAAATATGAAGAAGCTCAAAAAATAAAAGTTTTATATCTCTTCGTCGGCTTTCCAACCCATCTTGGATCATCCCATTCCGATATCGGACGAGAAAGTTAGAGTCAAAATAGCCGAGATAGCACAAACTGTCTCGGAACTATGAGACAGTCACAACTGTCTCGGAATGTGACACAGTTACAACTATATCGCACCAAATCTGAAGAAGGTCAAAATATAAAAGTTGTAGATCTTTTCGTCAGCTTTCCAACACATCTTGGATCATCTAATTCCTATATCTTATGAGCGAGTTAGAGCTAAAATACCCGATATAATACAAACTATCCCGGAAGTGCGAGACAATCACAACTATCTCGGAATGCGAGGCAGTTATAACTGTCTCACACTAAATCTAAAGAAGCTCAAAAGATAAAAGTTGTAGATCTCTTCGTTAACTTTCTAACATATCTTGGATCATCTCATTCCGATATCGGACGAGGGAGTTAGAACCAAAATAGTCGAGACAGCACAAACTGTCTCGGAAGTGCGAGACACATAGCCCTGTCTCGGCCACAGAGTTGCTTACAACACGTTTTTTGACAGTTTTTTGGCTTCATAACTGCTTAAGATCAACCATAAACGTGGGGAGATAATTACAAACTGAAAATAGGCCCACTAACTCATAAAAAGATGGTATTTAAGTAGTGTGACGGCGGTTACAAAAGGGGCTGGGCATTTTTGGAGCAGATTCAAGAGCATAGAGCACAGAGAGCAGAGAGGCTTGGGCGAATTTCAAGAGCTCATCTCCTTCCAATAATTAGGAGGTTCCTTAAGATCTAAGCTTTGTCTTGATCTTGAGAAGAGTGTTCATCTTACTTCGATAAGATATTCACTGACTCTATTCTTGCTTCTAAACGAAAGAAGAATCCCCAAAGCCTTCACGATTCAATCAAAATCCGTGATTCGGTGGTCCACGGGCTAACGCACCCCGCCACAAGCAAAGATCCCGCGCAAACAGCGATCCAAACAACGATCCTACGTTTGTTTCTAAGGAGCTTGTAATTTAATTTTTGTTGGGAAGAGTAGTTTTACAAAGTACGAACCTCACTCTTTTGTATTCATTGTAATCGAAAAACAGTTATAATAAATTCTATAACAAAACTTGTTCCTGACGCAAACACTCGGGTGTCCGATTGCAGTGATTCAAAAGCCGTTGTCTTTAGAACGATGACGCCGTCGAGGGTACGGTGCTGATTTCTCCATGGGATTTGGAGATTTTTAGTGAGACAGGTTTTAGGGTTTTAGTGCCCTAGAGGTAACACTGTATCTTTTTCTTGTGATTTAATCCTCAAGTTGAGGTATAACTTAGAGGGATTGTACTCTTGATTCGTAGTAAAATATTTCTCTCTGGATTTCCCCATGGACGTAGGCACGATTTGCCGAACCACGTTAAATTTTAGTGATTGCTTGCTTGTAGTATTTTCATTGGTGTCGTTATTCGTTCAGTGTTTAATTCCGCAGATTAATCTATATAAAATCCCCAACAGACCGGATCTCCTCCTTCGATCGACCGACCCGAGATTTTTTGGTCTCTCAGAATTGGTTTAGGTTTTGTTCTTCACACGACCAAAACCAACATTAGTTTCACTAAACCCCCAAAACCCATTTACAAGAACTATAAAGCCCACTCACCCTCTCCCCTCACCTATCCCCAACAAAATAAATAAATAAATAACTCCGTAAGACAAAGGGTGTCACACGCAATTAATCGTTTTAAAAATGGCGTTTCAGGGTGTTGAGTGGTAGTATATGAGTTGAGAGAGGTTCAGTACAACTGAGGGTATAGACATGGATTTTATGTGCAATATTCCCTAAATTAAAAGACAAAAGAAAAGAAAAAAGGATGACAAAGGCTACTCCTACCGAAAAGGTACCCGGAAAATGCCCCATGGATTACAATCTGGCCCAAGAGGTTGTTGTCTAGTCAATGTATCAAATTTGTAAATTCCAGGCTTTAATAAATAATATTCCGGAGGTCAAATTTCTCGAGTTATAATCTATGACTTTTATCTAAATTTTATAGTTTTAACCTGATGGCAAATAATTTCGTTAGATATAATTCATGAATTCATGAGCTATAATTTAAGATTTTTTGCCATTTTTAATGGTTTCGACATGTAGGTAAATAATTCTTCACGGGTTAAAATTTACAATTTCATAAGTTATAATTCATGAATTTTGGCCGCTGTAAGTGGTTTCGACCCGTAGGCAAATAATTTTCCAGAAGCTAAAATTTAGGACTTTATAAGCAAATATTTTCCCGGGTAATAATTCATAATTTCATGAGTTATAACCCGGGAATTTATGCTATTTTTAGTGATTAATTTTCACGCAGCCAAAATTCATGACTTTATAAGCTATAACCCACAATATTTGGTCATTTTCAGTGGTTTCAACCCGTTTCCAAATAATTTCACATAGGTCAAAATTACGATTCCCTGGGCTATAACCCAAGATATTTGACTTTGTAGTGATTTCAACATATAGGAAAATAAGTTCACGAAAGTCAAAATTCATGATTTCTTGAGCTATAACCCACGATTTTTTGATATTTTTAGTTGTTTTACCTGTTGGCAAATACTTTTTGGGAAGGCAAAATTCACGATCTCATGAGCTGTAGCCCGTTAATTTTTTCCATTTTAAGTGCTTTTGACCTGTAGGCAAAAACTTCCCATAAACTAAAATACACGACTTCATAAGCTATAACCCACGATATTTGGATATTTTAAAGTGGTTTCGACCCATTTCAAAATAATTTTGTAAATAGCAAAATTCGTAATTTCATGAGCTATAATCCATGAATTTTTACCATTTTTAGTGGTTGCAACCTATATGCAAATATTTTTCAGAGTCTAAAATTCCTTGAGATATAACCCATAGTTTTTTTTTATTTTTAGCAGTTTCGATGCTTCTGCATATAATTTCCCAAAAGCCAAATTTCATGATATTATGAGCTGTGACGCACAATTTTTGAACATTTTAGTGGTTCTAACCCGTTGGCAAATAATTTCCTGAAAGTAAAACTTCACAAATTGATGAGCTATAGCCCACAGTTTTTTTATATGTTTAATAGTGTTGACATGTTAGCAAATAATTTCTCGAATGCCAACACACGGTTTCATGAGCTATAACACACGATTTTTGACCATATTTAGTTCCTTGGACCGAAGGTAAATACTTCCCAAAAGCCAAAATTCACGATTTCTTGAACTATAATCCACGAATTTTACCCATTTTAGAGGTTTCGATCTGTTGGCAAATAATTTCTCGAATGCTAGAATACATGATTCATGAGCTATAATCCATAATTTTTGGTCATTTTAGTGCTTTCGACTCATTGGTAAATAATATCCCGAAGGCCAACTTTTCTGATTACATGAGGTATAACCCATAAATTTAGCCAAAATTTCCTAAAGGCTAAAATTTACGATTTTATGAGCTACACCTCGCGAATATTGGTCATTTTAAGTTGTTTCAACTCGTAGGCAAATAAATTTATGGAAGTCAACTTCACAAGCTATAACACACGATTTTTAGCTATTTTTAGTAGTTTTTGACCCGTTGGTAAATAATTTTATGGAAGCTAAAATTTACAACTTTATAAGCTATAACCCACAGTTTTTGGCTATTTTTAGTGGTTTCGACCCATTTTTAAATAATTTTGTGAAGTCTGAAATTCACAAATTCATAAGATATAACCCATGAAAATTTACCATTTTTAGAACCTATAGGCAAATAATTTCCTAGAAGCGAAAATTTTGTAAGCTATGACCAACTATTTTTTGCTATTTTTTGCAGTTTTGTCCCAACAACAAATAGTTACCCAAAAGCTAAAATTTACGATTTTATTAGTTATAACTTATGATTTTTTACCATTTTTGGCAGTTTAAATGTATATGCAAATAATTTATTGGAAGTCAAAATTCATGATTTCATGAGCTATAACCCTCAATTTTTTTCCCAATTTAGTGGTTTTGACCCGTTGACAAATAATTTTCAGGAAGTCAAAATTCGTTACTTCATGAGCTGTAACACGTGGGTTTTTTTGTCATTTATTAGCTATTTCAACCCATTGGCAAATAATTATGTGGAAGCCAAAATTCACAATTTCTTGAGTTATAATCCATAAATTTTGGCCATTTTTTGTTGTCTTGACCCGTTGGTAAATATTTTCAAAAAGCCAAAATTCACGCCTTTATGAGCTATAACTAGGGGTGTTATTGGAGCGGATACGGTTCGGATATGACACTTACCATATCCATATCCGTTTTTTTATAAATGGATACGGATACATGTCATCTTCGGTAAGAAAAAACCTTAACCATATCCGCACTTATCGGAAACAGATACGGTTCGGATATTTAAGAATCAGATCGGATATGATCACGGATATAAACAGATATTCGACAAATGGATATGAATCGGATATGAATTAGTGCACCTATGCATAAATTACAACTAAATATGTAAATGTATGTGGTTGGAGGCTTCTCCTTAATTCACATATAATTAGAATTACTCTATATAGTAATAGATAGTTTCTAAAGACAGTTACAGAGAAATGTAATATAAAACTTTTTGAGAATAGTTTCTGAGAGTAGATTGCAAACAGAAGACTCCTTTAAGAACAAGCAGCAAACACACAACAACCAAGTCCGAAGACAGTTATAGAAATGTAATATAAAACTTTCTGAAATCTACTCAAATTCCCAAAATTCCATCTGATAAATGTTCAGTTTTTACACAATGGCATTAGCTACACTAGCAATCCTTGGCCAAATATCAGCACAGTCCTTTCCGAATGGCCCAATGATGGCAGAACCTGCAATGAAATAACATGACACAAATTACATCAGAAATTAATTAAATGATAAAGGATCTTTCTCAAAAAAATAAAATAAAAGATAAAGAACTAATATCTTATAAATACACAAGATCAGTTCACCAGATTGGTTATATGTGTCATATTGTTTTCGGGATAAACAGGAGCATACTCAACAAATCGTTGTTTCACTCTATACGAGTCAAGTTAATTAGAACATGACGAGGCGAAGACGACAGGATCTGACGACGATGGACTGGCCGAGACAAGCGAACGCGGACTAGATGAGATGAGGCCGAGACAGGATCTGATGATGGACTGGACGAGACGAGACTGAAACAGGATCTGACGATGGCGAGACGTGGGCGAACGGCGTAGACAACATGGACGGCGGGACGCGAGTGGCGGGAAGCGGGAAAAGGACGAAGATGATGCCGACGAACGGCGAAGATGATGCTGACGACGGGTCGGGAGTCTTAGGTCGGGGCTGTCGGTTGTAGTGTTGTAGAAATTGAGTGGAGGCTGTAAATTAAAGTGGAGGCTGGAATAGGATATCACGAGGCTAGGGTTTTTAGTTGTAGTTAGGTTTTGGATTAGCGGTTATGGGTTTTGTAGGCTGTCTAAAAATTATTGTAGATAGTTGACCCCTATCAAGCACTGATAATGAAAGTTACAATTCGACGACTTCTAGAATGCTACAATTTGGAGAATTTCATAACAATTGATGGAAGTTCTGATTCGATGGCCTTCACAATCATCAACAAGAGTTACAACTAATGACTCTTGTATTTTAAGGAGCCAAGGAGAAGATTACAATTCGACAATCTTCGCAACGCTCTAACGAAAGAGACTACAAATCAATGTTCTCTTCAACTCAAAACGCAAAGCTCACCTCTGCGTTCCAAGAACAAAATGCAGAGCTCACTTCTATGTTCCAATCAACCAAACACAGAGCTCACTTCTGCGTTCCAAGCAACAAAACGTAGGGCTCATACTGCGTTTTTAGCCTCAAATGTAGAGCCCAACTCCGCGTCCCAAGTCCAGGACGCAGAGTTCGTGCCCAGAATGTGAATTTCATGTTTGACTCGTTCAAACACGAGCCGAACGGTTCCAAAACCATTTTTCACGATTTGAAGGAGATTATACCCCACTTAGGAGCGATTTAAGGGGTTAGTTACACCCCTTAATCCCCTATAAATAGCAGGAAACTCAACTGAGTTCAAGATCTTGGATTTTGGAATAATCGGCTGGATTTTTGGAGCTAGATTTTTGGATCTTCGAAGGAGGCATCTTTGGCTTTGGATCTTAGAGAGTTTGGAGCATCATCAAGAGCCGTTCTTGGAGCTTTTTCCTTGGTTGTGAACCAATTTCAGTTAGATCAAATCAAATCTTTTACAGAGTTCTAAACTCGTTCTGAGTTCTTTAACTCGTTTAGAGTTCCTAAACTCGTTAAGAGTTCAAACTTGCATTGTAAGTTCTTCCCATCAAGAGGAATCAACCAAGTTCCACAAGGCGAAGAGTTCGGATCGTCAATGGGATACAAGAATCAAGCTCACATCGACACCAAGAAGAACCCATGTTTAAACAAAGGGGAGGGTCTTCATTGATCCATTCTCCCTTTTGTAAATCAGGAAAATATAGAGGAGTTGTAATTTCTTTTTCGAAGTCAGTTAGAGAGAGATTACAGTGGGAGTTTGTATTCGTTCTTTTTCTAAGTCAATTAGAGAGATAAATACAAATTTGATTCTCATTCTTCTTCAATTTTCCCACAAACAGGTTTGTAACTTTGGACCCGAATCTTTTTTACATTGTGGATATTCGTATCTGCAATCTTCATATCCATATCAATCCGTATTCGAAAAAAAAATCCAAAACTGTATTCGTATCCGAAACTATATACGACTGGTTTTAAAATTAGCTTACCATATCTGCATCCGTTCAGATACGAATGTGGATCGGTTCGGATATATCCGAACTATTTGGCACCCCTAGCTGTAACCTATGATTTTTAGTCGTTTTCATAGTTTCTTTGTTGGTAAATGATTTTTCAAAGACCAAAATTTATGATTTCATGAGTTATAACCAATGGTTTTGGGTCATTGTAATGGTTTCAACCTATTGGCAAATAATATCTTGGATACCAAATTTATCGATTTCATGAGCTATAATCCACGAAGCCTTACTGTTTATAGTAGTTTCGACTCGTAGGCAAATAATTTCCTTGAAGCTAAAATTCATGACTTGGTAAGTTATAATCCATAATATTTTTGCCATTTTTAGTGGTTTTGACATGTTTCCAAATAATTTTACAAATTCCAAAATTATATTTTTATAAGCTATAACCCATGATTTTTGACGACCTTTTGTGTTTTCAACATATAGGCAAATAATTTCTCAAAAGTCAAAATTCATGATTTCATGACCTCTAACCGACAATTTTTTAGCCATTTTTAGTGGTTTTGACCCATTGAAAAATAATTCCAAAAAATAATAATTCAAATTTCATGAATCTATAACCCATGAAATTTTGAGAATTTTAGTGATTTCGGCCCATTACAATTAATTTCAGGAAGGCTAATATTCACTATTTTATGAGCTATAATCCACTAGTTTTTTGAGCCCGTTGGTTAATATTTTTTAGGCAAAAATTCACATTTTCATAGGTTGTAACTTCTAAATTTTTAGCGTTTTAGTGATTTTGACCTGTAGGCAAATAATTCCCAAATGACAAACTTCATAATTTCATGAGCTGAAAACCATGATTTTTTGCATCTTTAGTTGTTTTGGATCAGTTCACAAATAGTTTTGCTTAAGTGAAAATTCACGATTTCATAAGCTATAATCTATGGTTTTTGGCCATATTTAATGGTTTCGGCTCTTTGGTATATAATTTTTGGAAGGCCAAAGTTCATGATTTCATAATCTATACCTTGCGAATTTTGCCATTTTTACTTGTTTCAACCAGTAGGCAATTAATTTTCTGTAAGCCAAAACCCACTTGCTCATGAGCTATAACTCACGATTTTTTGCTATTTCTAGTAGTTTCGACCCATATGCAAATAATTTCTAGAACCTAAAATTTATGACTTCATAAGCTATATCCCTTATTTTTTGCCATTTTTAGTTGTTTAAATGGTTTCTAAATAATTTCACAAAATTCAAAAATTATAATTTCATGAGATATAACCTATGAAAGCTTACCATTTTTAGAACCTATAGGCAAATAATTTCCCAAAGGCCAAAATTTCATGGGGATTTTTTAGTCATTTTTGTCAGTTTTGACCCGTTGGCAAATAATTATCTAGAAGCCAAAATTCATGATTTCTTGAATTATAACTCATGATTTATTACCATTTTTAGTGGTTTCAACATATAGGCAAATAAATTCGCAGAAGTTAATATTCATGATTTCATGAGCTATAACCTTTGATTTTTGGCTATTTTTAATGGTTTCAACGCATTGGCAAAAAAATTTCTAGGAAGCTAAATTTTTAATTTCATGAGTTTTAACCCACATTTTCTTGCTATTTTTAGTAGTTTTGACTGGTTTGCAAATAATAACTTGGAAGCCAAAATTTACGATTTCGTGAGCTATAACTCATGAATTTTGGCGATTTTTAGTACTTTCAACCATTGGCAAATAATTTCCTAGAAGCTAAACTTCATGATTTTATGAGCTATAACCCACGATATTTGGCTATTTTCAGTGGTTTCAGTTCGTTGGTAAAAAATATCTCTGAGGTTAAAATTCATGATTTCATTACCCATAACCTTCAATTTTTGGTCATTTTTAGTTATTTTCACCCATCGGCAAATATTTTCCAAAAGATAAAATTCATGACCTCATGAGTTATATAACCTATGATTTTTAGTCATTTTAGTGGTAATGATCCCATGGTAAATAGTTTCTCGAAGACCAAAATTTATTATTTCATCAGCCAAGACTTGATTGATCCCTTAGGTAGATTCTGAAACCAGTCAAATGCTACTCCCTGAAGGGTGCCAATAAATAGTCGCACCTTAGTAGCATTATTACCTATTACATTTCTAGTTTGTTGATAGAAGTAATAAATATGTTGGTTCGGAGAATCTTTGTCATCAATGTATGCAACATCGACGGCTTAAACTTCATCGAGTAGGGAATCATGCTCACTCGATGGGATAAGATTGGGTGATTCCAACCTTCTTTAGCTCAGTTCACCGAGAAAGAGCTTTGAGCTATTTTTGAAGGTCTTCAAGACCTTTGCTTTCTGACTTGGCTTTGGAGGTGCCGATGACTTTGAATGAGCAGAGTCTACATCATCTTGATCAATATGCTCATTTTCTAGGGAAAGTTTGATGGGTGGTTGTTTCCCCTTTGAAGAGCTCGTTTGTTAACTAAGAAGCTGTTAGGAGGTGCTCGAAATTTTTCTTTAGCCGCTCAAATCACTCATCTAAAGCTTTCTTTTGAGCTGTCATTTGAGAGAGAAAATCTTTATGGTCCATCATGTCTGCCGTCCATTGTTGCTCTTGACTTGAGCTAGGGGTCACGTTTGATGCTATGGCAGAGTTGGCATCACTAGAAATAGGCTAATCGACTTAAGGCGGAGCTTGCTACACTCGTGTTTGGAGGAGTGAATAGTCAAAGGGGTTGATGCTCTCTTGGTATAGTGGTACACACCATCATTCTCTAGCAATATACCTCAGATACTAGGAGAGTATCTTGGGTCAGAAGGACTATCCGCATCTTCCTCATCATCTCTAGAGATTACACTAGTCATATTGATTATGAACTATTAGAATTTACCCTTTCGAGTACATCATTGTCTTTTGATCCTAGCCTCTGAAGGCTCAGAGTTGTGACTAAGATGATTAAATACTGTTTCCTTTCCAAGAATAGCTTTGCATTGGTAATTCCTTTGAACTACTGTGACTACATCCCTAAGGGTCACATAATGTTGACATTGCCGAGCTCTCTTCAGAAATAAGAACTCTCTTAGATCACCAGGAGTTCCAAGTTGATTTGATTCAACTTTGCCACTTTGGGCCTTTGCATGCGAACGTCACCATGACAACATTGGCTTGACCTTAGCTTAGTGGGGTAGATGGATCACCATTGGTGATTTTATTCACTTGCGGGAAATTTGGATAAAGGGTTACCCTCATTCTTTACTTCTATCAAGGAAGCATATTGAGTATCGTGAGATACTTTGAATCGAACCCCTAAATGAGTTGTGGACTGATGTCCAAAATTAGAAGACATGAGAACATCTTGACCTTTGCTTGAGGTGAGGTCGACATTTTTTCCGCTTCGGGCGAAGTTCGTTTAGATTCTAGTGAAGCTAAAACTATCTTTGGTGAAGGTCGTCTTTACATACGAGGTGATCGATTTGGACCCTAGGTTTGCACTGCGAAAAATTTAACGACAGCTTCTCACAGTTACTGTCGATGATTGGTTTGAGTAAATGAATTCCTTGAACTTTGCTTGATCAAATTCTATGACCAGTGATTTAGCGAAAGACATGAGGGTCTTTGTGTCAGACTGCAATACAATTTTCTCGTTGGAGGAGAAAGTAGTCCCTAGCAGAGTCATCATCCTATTTTGAGTCTTTTGTATTGTAATTAACTCATACTACAAAAAAGAATACAATCGAAACTAAAGAAAAATTATATTTCCTAAGGTTCTTTTATGTGTACCGGCGGAGTGTCGATCTTGTACTCCATTGATGGTCCGACTAAGATGATGGATCTCTTAGTGTTGATCTCTGATTTGGTTGCTTAGAAGATAGCTCAGTCTTTTCTTAAAACTAAATATCAGAAAGATAGAGAGAAAATATTAATTCCGCACATGTGTGGGGTGTTCAATCTCTCGGTTGGTGACCTTCATTGGTGTTCTCGAATGAACAATCTCCTCCCCCTATTATAGAGAGAGAGAGAGAGAGAGAGAGAGAGAGAGAGATAATGATATTTAATTATAGATTAAGTGGCCATTAAAGTAGGAGATAGTGGAGGTGCCGGTTACTCCTTTAAGAATAGCTCTCAAATGGCTAATTGGCAAAGTTTGCTGATTAATTAGTTAGTGAAGCTTGCTAAAACTGTTTCAGCGAGGCTCACTTGACGTGGGTGGGCCATCACTTCTGAAACGTGGGCGTTGTGGCTCACGTAGGTGGCTATGGGTAAAGTTTGCTAACATTAAATAGCAAGCTTCGTGTGGCTCATTTTTGACTCATTTGGACTGAGCTGAAGTAGACTGTATGGCGATGTTTGTGTGCTTGTTTGAGCGAACTTCGCTATAACCTATTGTGGACTCGACTTTGGGCCCATGGGCATTCAGTTCTTGGTTCCAAGCTGAACATTAGCCTCTGCAGAATGTATTTTAACCGTCTACACTCATAAATAGCCAAAAATTATTGAGTATAGCTATTGAAATGGTGAATTTTTGCCTCCATGACATTATTTGCCACAAGGTTAAAATAACTTAAAATGTCTAAAATTCATGGATTATAGCTCACATAATCCTGAATTTTAGCCTTCGGGAAATTATTTGCTACTGGGTCAAAACCACTAAAAATAGCCAAATATCATGGATTATAGCTCATGAAATTCTTAATTTTGGCTTCTAAAAAATATTTGCCTCCAAGTTGAAACCACTAAAAATAGAGAAAAGACGATGGGTTATAGCTCATGAACTCATATCTTTCTGTTTTTTGTGAAAATTATTTGTCAATAGGTTGAAACCATTGAAAATAGCTGGAAAACATGGGTTATTGCTCATGAAATCATGAATTTTAACCTTCAACAAATTATTACGAACGAATTAATACTATTAAGATGGCAAAAAATTATGGATTATAGCTCGTAAAATCGTGAATTTTCCTATGAAAATGTATTTGCCAACGTGTCGGAACCACTAAAAAAGCCAAAAGTTGTAGGTTGTAGCTCTTGACGTTGTAAATTTTGGCTTACGTGAAAGTATTTGTCTACGGGTCGAAAGCAATAAAAATGACCAAAAATCATGGGTTATAGCTCATGAAAATAAAAATTTTGGTTTCCGCAAAATTATTTACCTACGGCTCAAAACCACTAAAATGGCCAAAAATCGTGGGATATAGCTCTTGAAATCATGAATTATAGCTTACAAAATTATTTACCAACGGGTTGAAACCAGAAAATATTACCAAAACTCATAGTTTATGGCTCATGAAATCAGGAAATTCGGCTTCAAGGATATTATTTTCGTACCGGTTGTCACCACTAATAATGACCTAAAATCATGGGTTATATCTCATAAAATCATGAATTTTGGCCTCTATAAAATTATTTGTCTAGGGACTGAAACCACTAATAATGCCAAAAAAACTCATGCCTTCTAGCTTAAGAAATGGTAAATTTTAGCCTCCATGAAGTAATTTTCCAATGGGATGAAACCATTAAAAATGGCTAAAATCATGAGTTACAGCTTATAAAATCGTGAATTTAGTCTTTGTAAAATTATTGACAATAAGCTAAAACCACTAAACATGGTTAAAAATTATGAGTTACAGCTCATGAAATCGTGAATTTTGGCTTCGAGGAAATTATTTGCCTATAGATTAAAACCACTAAAAAGGCCAAAAATCATGGGTTATAACTCATGAAATCATGAATTATAGCTCACAAAATTATTTGTCAGTGGGTTAACACCAAAGAATATAGCTAAAACTCATAGGTTATAGCTCATGAAATCAGAAAATTTGTCATGTGAGATATTATTTGCCAACAGGTTATAACCATTAAAAATTACCAACAATCATGGATTATAGCCCATAAATTCGTCATTTTTTACCTTTGCGAAGTTATTTGCCAACTAGTCAAAACCATTGAAAATACCAAAAATTATGAGTTATATCTCATAGAATCGTGAAACTTGGTCTCCATGAAATTATTTGCATCCTAGTCGAAACTACTAAAAATGTGCCAAAAATAGATGGTTATAGATCATGAAATTATAAATTGAGGCCTCCTCTAAATTATTTCCTAATGGGCGAAACCACTAATTATAGCCAAAATCCATGGGTTATAGCTCATGAAATATAAATTTTGGCCTCCTGAAAACTAATTTTATACACGTCAATGCCAATAAAAATAACCAAAATCCTGGATTATAATTCATGAAATTAGCCTTTAATAAATTATTTGCCAACAGGTTGCAACCACAAAATTTGGCCAAAACTTATGGGTTATAGCTCTGGAAATCAAAAAAATTGGCCTCCGGGATATTTTTTGCCTACTAGTGAAATCACTAAAATGCCTTCGCAAAATTATGAATTATAGTCTTCACAAAATTTTTTGTTGAAAGGTTGAAACCACTAATAATGTCATGAAATCATGGCTTTAGCTCATGAAATGATGAATTTTAGCCTCTATGAACTAATTTGCCAAAAGGCCAACACCACTTAAAATAGCCAAAATCGTGGGTTATAGCTCATGTAATTATGAATTTTAGATTTTGTAAAATTATTTGCCTATAAATTGAAACCATTAAAATGGCTAAATACCATGGGTTATGTAGTTCATGAAATTGTGAATTTTGACTTCCATGAAATTATTTGCCTACAGGTGGAAATCGCTAAAAATAGCAAAAAAATATGCGTTATAGCTCATGAAATCTTAAATTATAGCTCTCAAAAAATTTGCCTCCAAAATATTATTTGCTAACTGTCGAAATGACTAAAAATGGGCAAAGATTATGGGTTACAGCTCATGATATCATGAAATTTAGCCTCTGGGAAATTATTTGCTTATAGGTTGAGACCACTAAAATCAGCCAAATATCAGCGTTATAGCTCATGAAATTGTGAATTTTGACTTTCGGGGAATTATTTGCTAACGGGTTAAAACCATAAAAATGGCCAAAACTCGTGGATTATAGCTCATACAATCGTGGACCTTGTCCTATGGGAAATTATTTGTCATCAAGCCGAAACCACTAAAAATGGCTAAAAATCATGGGTTATAGCTTATGAAGAGGTTAATTATGCCTTATGGGAAATTATTTTCCTACAATTCAAGACTAGTAAAAATGAACAAAAATTATGGGTTATAGCTCATAAAATTATGAATTTTTGCTTTTGAGAAATTATTTGCCTACTGATCGAAACTAGTAAAAATGGCCAAAATGCATAGGTTATAGCTCATGATATTATGAAGTATAGCTTTAAAATATTTTGCCAATGGGTTGAAACTATAAAATATTGTCAAAACTCGTCATTTATAGCTCATGAAATTAGGAAATTTGGCCTATGAGATATTATTTGTCTATGGGTTGTGACCATTAAAAGATATCAAAAATCTTGGATTATAGCTCATGAAATTATGAATTTCTTTCTCAGTAGAATTATTTACCGATGGGTTGAAACCACTTATAATGTCAAAAAATCATGGCTTCTAAGCTAATAAATGGTGAATTTTAGCCTCTGTCAAATAATTTACCAACAGGTCGAAATCACTAAAAATAACAGAAAACCGTGGGTTATAGCTCATAATGTCACAAATTTTGGCTTCTAGAAAATTATTTGTGTACGGGTCTAGGCCACTAAAATTAGCCAAAAATCATAAGTTATACCTCAAGAAATTATGAATTTTTGATTCCAGGAAATTATATACGAATCGAAACCATTAAAACGGCCAAAAAATTAGGGGTTATAAGTCATTGAATCATGAAGTTGGCCTACGCCAAATTATTTTCCAATGGGAAAAACCACTATGACCAAAAATCGTGAGTTGTAACTCATGAAATTGTGAATTTTAGCTGTGAGAAATTATTTGCCCATGTATCGAAAGCACTACTTCATGAAATCATGAATTTTAGCCTTCAGGAAATTATTTCCTAATAGGTTGAAACCATAAAATATGGCAAAAACTACTTCATGAAATCATGAATTTTAGCCTTTGGGAAATTATCTGCCTATGTGTCGAAAGCACTACTTCATGAAATCATGAATTTTAGCCTTCGGGAAATTAATTCCTAACGGGTTATAGCTTATGACATCAGGAAATTTGGCCTTCGGGATATTATTGTTGTACTAGTTGAAACCAATAAAATCATGGTTATAGCTCAAGAAATGGTGAATTTTGCTCTCCATGACATAATTTGCCAATGGGTCAAAACCACTAAAATGGCTGAAAATCGTGGGTTATAACCCATAAAATCATGAATTTTGGCTTAGAAATTTGTTAGTTAATTGGTCGAAACCACTAAAAATAGCAAAAAATCTTCATTATAGCTTACGAAGTCTTGAATTTTGACTTTGAGAAATATTTGCTTATGGGTGAAAACCACTAAAATAGGGGAAAATCATTGGTCTATAGCTCATTAAATCTTAAATTTTTTGCTTTTATGAAATCATTTGCTAACGGGTTAAAACCACTAAAAATAGCTAAACATCATGGGTTATAGCTCATGTAATCATGAATTTTGGCTTCGAGATTGTCAATGGTTTGAAACCACTAAAATAGCCAAAAATTATGGGTTATAGCTTATAAAATCTTGAATTTCTGATTCTGAGAAATTATTTTCTAACGGGTTTAAACCATTAAAAATGGCCTCAAATCATGGATTATAGTTCACAAAGTCTTGAATTTTGGCTTACGAAAAAATATTATCCTACGGATCAAGATTAGTAAAACAGGCCAAATATCATGGGTTATGGCTCATAAAATTGAGACATTTGGCCTCCGGGATATTACTTCCCTATAGGTTGTAACCATTAGAAATGGCCAAAAAGTAGAGGGTTTTAGCTCCTGAAATTTTGAATTTTGAATTTTGAATTTCAGAAAATTATTTGCCTACGGGTCAAAATTACTAAAAATAGCCAAAAATAGTTCATGAAATCGCTAATTATAACTCACAAATTTTTTTCGCCAATGGGTTGAAACCAAAAACAATTGCCAAAACTCATGGTTTATAGCTCATGAAATCGAAAAATTTGGCATCCCGGATATTATTTGCTTATGGGTCATGATCACATTAAATGGCCATAAATCATGAATTATAACTCATGAAATCAAATTTTACCCTCCGCAAAATTATTTGTCGATGAGTAAAACCCTTAATAATGTCAAAAAATCATGTCTTCTACCTCATAAAATGAGGAATTTATCCTCTATGAAATAATTTGCCAATAGGTCGAAATCACTAAAAATGACCAAAATTCATGAAGTCTTGAATTTGGCTTCCAATAAATTATTTGCCAATAGGTTGAAACCACTAACAATGTCTAAAAATCGTGGATTTTAAATCATGAAATCAAGAATCTTGCTTGATAGAAAATTAGTTGCCGACAGGTCAAAACTAATAAAAATGACCAAAAATCATGGATTATAACTCATGAAATTATGAATTTTTGCTTCTGAGAAATTATTTGCCTACAGGTCAAAACCACAAAAAATGGTAAAAATTATGGGTTATAGCTAGGGGTGCATTCGGTCCAGATACGGCTCGGATACGGATACGAATACGTATATATATATATATATATATATATGGGAATATGCATACGGATACAAAACGGATATGAGAAAACTATACAAAATAGTTCATTAATATGTTCATTATATCTGAAAAGCTAATACTAGACATCTTGATCATCAAAATTAACCTCAAATCCATAATCAAAGGATTAAAACTATCGTAACAGTATAACTAATATGTATTTGGATATTTCGGATACGGATTCGGATATTTCACTACAAAACCATATCCTATCAATTATAGATTTGAGTAACTATATTCATATCCTAGTGGATACGATGACAGATATTTTCTCAGATACGAATAATGCTTAGCACTTCTAGTTATAGCTTATGAAATCATGAAATATAATCTATTTTGGGTTCTTTTAATATTGTAATTATCTCAGATTACAATAGAAAGAATAAGAATGAAATGAAGGAAAAATTTATTTTTCTAGGGGTTCTTTTCTATGTGTCGATGTATCATCGATCTTGTACTCCATTGACACACCAACTAAGACTTATGGTATTTTGCTTTGAGTGTAAGCTTAGTGGTTTGGAAGATAGCTCAATCTTCTTTTAACATTGTTGCTTGATTAAATCGCCAATGCGATGATAAGAATCTGTCTTTGCATGTGAGTTAATCTCTCTGGAATTCGGTTTGATCTCTTCGATGGATAAACCTTCTTAGATTTTTCCCAATTCTCAGATCCGCTGTGAATAAACGATCTCCCGTCCTTTTCTAGGCTAAAAGAGAGTTAATGGCCCCTTAATTGTGGATTAAGTGGCCATTAAAGTATGAGATAATGGTGAGCGGTTATTCCCCAAAAATAGCTCTGAGAACGGCTATTTGGCGAGCTTCATGGGCTAAGTGAAGTTTGCTAAAGACGTGGCTAGATGTTGCTGAAGTCATGAAAGAGGGCGGCTGTGGACGTGAGCGAGTCTTCTTCGAAAGTGGATGACTTGGTCCACTTGAGATGACGTGGGCAAAGTTCATTAGTTGGCAAACTTCACACATGAGTTTAAATTTAACACAAATTTCGACTCTAGGTTTGGCCAACTAACAACGCCTTTCAACTTAGCCTAGTGAGAAGGGATGACTCGGCCTGGCGAGAAGGGACAACTCCTTACGAGAAGTGCGAGAAGTATCGTATTTTTATTCGGCCTCAAAAGTTCTCGACCCATACTAGATAGAAAGGAGGCCGCCTGGCGAGAAGGGCCAACTCGGCTTGGCGAGAAGTGTTTTGGGAGTCGACTCACTTTTGATTTGGTCGAGTCAACTCGATATGGATTATTTAGCAATGTTCGCTTCAATAATCAGATAACCTTCACTGCAGCTTGTTGTGGGCTTGACTTTGGGACCATTTAAAGTGTTTAGCCTATAGGGCGTTCACTTTTTGGATCCAAGATAATCATTGGTCTAAGTAAAAATACATTTTGACCGTCAACATAGTCCACACAATTATTTGCCAATGGGTTGGAAGCACAAAATATTTCCATAAC
The DNA here is from genome assembly GCA_022839385.1 of Asparagus kiusianus. Classification (NCBI taxonomy): domain Eukaryota; kingdom Viridiplantae; phylum Streptophyta; class Magnoliopsida; order Asparagales; family Asparagaceae; genus Asparagus; species Asparagus kiusianus. The sequence continues at coordinate 1,678,594 of BQKN01066532.1, forward strand.
TCAGGGGTTATAGCTCATGAAATCATAAAATTAGGCCTCAGATATTATTTGTCGGTGGGTTGTAACCACTAAAAATAGCCAAAATTCATGAGTTATAACTCATCACATTGTGAATTATGACTTCTACGGGTCAAAACCACTAAAAATGGTCAAAATTCATGAGTTATAACTCATCACATTGTGAATTATGACTTCTACGGGTCAAAACCACTAAAAATGGTCAAAATTTGTGATTTATAACTCATGAAATCGGGAATTAAAGCTCACAAAATTATTTGTCAATGGGTTGACACCAAAGAATATGGCCAAAACTCGAGGACTATAGCTCATGAAATCAAGAAATTTGTCCTCCAGGGTACTATTTACCAACAGGTGAAAACCATTAAAGAAAGGCTAAAAATCGTGTATTACTGGTCGCGAAGTCATGAATTTTTGCCTCTGAGAAATTATTTACCTATGTTTGTAACCCTAAGAATATAGAAAAAATACTAGGTTATACCTCCTGAAATGGTAAATTTTGGCCAATAGAATAGTATTTGCCAATGAGTTGAAACTTCTTGAAATGGCCAAAAGTCCATGAAATCGTGAATTTTTACCTCTAAGAAACTATTTTTCTATGTGTCAAAACTACTAAAATGAGTAAAAAATCGTGGATTATAGCTGATGAAATCTGAAATTTTTCTTTAGGAAATTATTTGCCATTATGTCGAAACAACTAAAAATGACCAAAAAACAATGGTTATAGGTTATGAAATTGTGAATTTTAGCTCTCTAAAAATTATTTATCTATGGGTCAAAACTATTTAAACATGACTGTAAATCATGGGTTATAGCTTATGAAATTATTAATTTTAGTATCTAGGGAATTATTTACCTACGGGTCCAAACCCTAAAAATAACAAGAAAGCCTAGGTTATATCTCATGAAATGGTGAACTTTTAGGCTCCGAGAAACTATCTAACTATGGTAAAACAATAAAAAATGGTCAAAATATAGATTACAGCTCATAAAATTGCGAATTTTGGCATCCAGTAAATTATGTGCCAACAAGAGAAAATCACTAAAAATGGCCAAAAATTATGGATTATAGCTCATGAAGTCGTGAATCTTAGCCGCCGCAAAATTTGTTGCCCACGGGTTGAAACCACTGAAAATGACTAAAAATCATGAGTTGTAGCTTATGAAATCATGAAATTTGGTCTCTAGGAAATTATTTATTTACAAGTCGAAACCACTAGAAAGTGGCTAAAAGCAGTTGGTTATTACTAATAAAATCTTGAAATTTGCCATTTAGAAAAATTTGTTGTCTATAGCTGATGAAATTATAAATTTAAGCCTCCACCAAATCATTTGCTTACGGTTCGAAGCCACTAAAATGACCAAAAATTATGTGTTATAGCTCATGAAGTTATAAATTTTTGCCTCTAGGAAGTTATTTACCTACTTGTCCAAATCACTAAAAATGGTCAAAAATCGTGACCTATAGCTTATGAAATTGTGAATTTTGACCTATGGAAAATTATTTAGCAACGGCTCGAAGCCACTAGAAATGGCCATAAATCAGGGGTTATAGTTCATGAAATAGTGAATTTTCCTCCACAAAATTATTTTTCTGCTGGTCAAAACCACTAGAAATGACTAAAAATCATAGGTTATAGCTTATGAAATTGTGAATTTTAGCCTCCCGAAAATTATTTGCCAACGGGTCAAAACCACTAAAAATGACAAAAAAACGAGGGTCATATATAGCTTATGAAACTATGTATTTTGGCTCTCTAGATCTTATTTGCTTGCGAGTCAAAAATAGTAAACACGTCAAAAAATCATGGGTTATAACTTATGAAATCGTAAATTTTTACCTCCGAAAATTATTTGCCTTTGAATAGAAAATAGTAAAATGTCAAAAATATTCTAGGTTGTGGCTCATGAAATTTTGTTTTGGCCTCCACTTGCCAGCAGTCTAGAACCACTACAATTGGCCAAAATTTGTGCATTATAGCATATGAAATCGTGAATTTTGACCTCCATGAAATTACTTGCCTATGGCTTAAAACCACTAAAAATTGTAAAAAAAACATTACTTATAGCTCATGAAATGGTGAATTTTCACCTCTAGGAGATTATTTCCCAATGAGTTGAAACCACTTAAAATAGCCAAAAATCATATGTTATAGCTCATGAAGTCATGAATTTTGATAAAAATTATTTGTCAACGGATTGAAACCACTGAAATTGCTAAAAATCGTGGGTTGTAGCTCATGAAACCTTAAAATTTTGCCTATAGGAAATTATTTGCCTATCTGTTGAAACTACTAAAATGGACAAAAATCATGGTTTATCCATATAGAAATTGTAAATTTTAGCCAATAGGAAACTATTTGCCAATTGGCTGATACCACTAGAAATGGTCAAAAATCGTGGGCTATAGCTCATGACATCGTGAATTTTTACCTCTAGGAAGTTATTTGGCCATGGGTGGAAACCATTAGAAATTGCCAAAATCTTGGATTATAGCTCATGAAACTGTGACTTTTGGTTTCCGAAAAATTATATGCCAATGGGACAAAACCACTAAAATGGCCAAAAATCGACGGTTATAACTCATGAAATTATGATTTTTTTTCTCCCTAGAAAGTATTTGCCTACAGATTAAAACTAGTAAACATGCCCAAAAAATCACGGGTTATAGTTCATGAAATTGTAAAATTTAGCCTATGAGAATTATTTACCAATGGGTCAAAACCTTAAAATATCAAAAAATCGTGCCATATAGCTAATGAAATATTAATATTTATCCTCTAGAAAATTATTTAAGAATGAGTAAAAACTACTAAAAATGTCTAACGATCATGCATCATAGCTCATGAAATCGTGAATTTTAGCCTTTAGGAAATTATATGTTGAGAGTCGAAACTACTAAAATTGGCCAAACAATGTGGGATATAGCTCATGAAATTATGACTTTGGTCTTCAGGAAATTATTTACTAGCAAGTCAAAACCACCATAAATGGCCAAAATTCATGAGTTATAGCTCATGAAATCATGAATTTTAGCCTCCAGAAAATTATTTGCCCATAGCGTGACACCATTTTTAGGCATATTTAGTTTTTCTAACTAGTTATCGAAGAGTTTTTGGGGGGTAAAAATTGATGATTTTCTAAGCAATAACTCACAAATTTTGGCCATTTTTAGTGGTTTCAACCCTAGATCAAATATTTTTGTACTGTCAAAAATTCACAATTTCATGAGCTATAATCTTTGATTTTTTGATATTTTTAGTGATTCAACTTTTTGGCAAATAAGTTTACAGAGGCAATAATTCATGATTTCATGAGGTATAACTAATAATTCTTCGTCATATTTAGTTGT
>BQKN01066532.1:1710265-1729934 GCA_022839385.1 Asparagus kiusianus
AAACTATCCTGAAGACTAGGACTCTTATTTGACTAAAGACTTATCATAAAGAAGAAGTCGTTTTGAGAAATTTTAGTTTCTGCTTACTTAGATTCTTTTGCATTTATTTGATTGACTGCCCAATTAATGAGCAAATTATAGTTTTTTCTGCGCTTTTTATTTTATACACAGGTACCTCACTATTCGTAAGATGTCATCAAGTGCTGAGACCGGAAGGAGCTTTGCTAGAAGAGACCAGCTTCTCAAGATACAAGCAGAGGCCCAAAAGAGATGGGAGGACCATAAAGTTTTCGAGGCTGAATCTCTCAGTACGCCTCCGAAGCCTGGTGAGAAGTTCTTTGGCCATGCATTCTCGCTGTCAAAGTTGGAGTTCGCTGCAGCCTATCATAGGCTTTGTGGTTGAAATGTCCCGTTGCCATTCGCTTTCCATTGCACTGGAATGCCCATCAAAGCTTCTGCTGACAAACTTGCCAGGGAAATTCAGCAGTTTGGAAATCCACCAATCTTTTCATCTTTGGAGGATGTCGAGATTGTAGAAGAAGTTGAGGAGGACAGTGTTCAAGGAAAAATTCCTCAAGGACCCAAAATATGGGACCAATATAGGGGACAAGTGAGGTGTATCCCTCCTATTGGATAATGAGTTAGCCATCATTAATGATGGCCAACTCATTATCCAATATGAGGGAGACACCTCACTTGTCCCCTCTATTGGTCCCATATTTTGGGTCCCTGTAGCAAAGCTCGTGTTCAAGGCGGCGAAGTCCAAGGCTGCTGCGAAATCCGGTGGGAGATAATGAAAAGCTTTGGCCTTCCTGACAGTGAGATAGCTAAGTTCCAGGATCCATATCACTGGTTGAGCTATTTCCCTCCATTAGCGAAAGAAGACCTCAAAGACTTTGGCATTGGTTGTGATTGGCGCCGGTCATTTATAACCACAGCTGTGAACCCTTATTATGACTCTTTTGTTAGGATAGATGTTAGTGGTTTCAAATGACAATTTTTTTATATTTTGAAATATTAAAAAAAAAGAGATGTTATAATGGAGGAGTGGTGGTTAAGCCATCTATTTTAAATTTTAATGTAAAAATTATCCACATTTTTATTTTGTATTTTTTGACATTTTATTTCCCCTAATTTGGGGTGCGACGGAGAGAAATGTAACTATTAAAAAAAAAAAGAATACTACACAAATATAAATTTACCATTGCTCAATATGAGATCAACTTCAAGCTGAACGGGGGTTAGATTTTTGAATGCTCAAGCTAACGAAGTGGCCGATATCAACAACTTAAGGTGGTTTTGGGGACAAATTTTTAAAACCAACCTGTTTTGAGTCTTAATCTAAAAAAAACCTGTTTCAAACTTGATTTTAAAAACTGATCCAGTTGGCTGAAACTTGGTCTATTTTTTGAAAAAAAGTTCTCAAGCTTTACAGGAATTGAAGTCTCGTGAAGGTTTTTACGTAACAAAACTTCACGGGACAACTCCCGTGAAGTTTGAAAACTTTTTTTTTTTAAAAACCGAACCAGTTTCAGCCTAACTGGGTCGGTTTAAAATTAAGTTTAAAACAGGTCGGTTTTTTGGGATTTGTTTGGTAAAGAAGTATGTTTTTTGAAAATTTGTCCGCAGTTTCGGGGACTAAAATAAAAAATGTAAAGATATGGAGTACAGCGGAAACGAACCAAATATATCATTAAAATTCCCAAAATACCCCAAACACCCCACTTCTTCTTCTTCTTCGTCTGGATCTTCATCGATCTCTCCTTCGAATGGCGACTCACCATCAGCAACCCCCGTCGTCAGCCAACCACTCCCTCGCCTTCCGCGTGATGCGGCTCTGCCGCCCCTCCTTCCAACCCGACGACGCCGTCCTCCGCCTCGACCCTGCCGACCTCCTCGCCGGCGAGGACCTCATCGCCGACCCCGGCCTCCTCTCCTCCGCCGTCTCCGCCGCCTCCGCAGATTTCAGCTTCCGCCGCCGCTTCCTGCTCCAAAACCCCACCGACGCCCTCCCGCTCTTCGGCCACCTCATCCTCCCCCAATCCTTCGGGTTTCGTTTCCTCTCTCTTCTCGGTTCTTCTTCTGTATTGGAGATTTGATGGTGAAAGTTTGAATCTTGACTGCTTATCTGCGCTTGCGTTTTTGAATTTTTTTTAGAGCTATTTATTTGGGGGAGACTTTCTGCAGCTACATCAGTATTAACAATAGCTCCAGCTTCGAAGCTAGGGATGTCGTTATCAAGGTGATCGTTGTGGTTTTGCTTAGTTTGATTGCAGATTTATGTTAGGACTGGGGATTTTATGGAGGAGGGTGGAATTTAGTATCTTCATTTTTATTTTTCCATTTTTGCATTGATTGAAAGTAAAAGATCAAACTTCTCAATCTACTGCATACTTTTGCACAGGAGCATTCCTTGGTGATTCTCTAGTTAGGAAAAATGTAGCACCTTTGATTGCGACAACAACAAAAACTTAATAAAGTTTGAGGCTAAATTTTTGTCCAAGAAATCAATTGAAGTAAAGACTCAAAACTTTGTGAGTCCCGCCCCCTTCACGATCTTGGTCAATCTCAGCTTTCTGCAGAACAAAAACATGATATTTGCTTAACTTCTCTTAAAGATGTGAACTTTTGCCCTAAAAATCTGATATTTAGAGTCTGACCTGCGCCATGAGAGGATGGAGGCTGTGGGAGCCGGGGATTGGGAATAGCCTGAGATGGAAAGTTCTTTTTTGTTTGCTTATTATGGATGAATTTTAGAGCATATATTTATATGGACGGTTGGAAGGACTGGAGAAGGAGAAGGTGTTCTGTAGAGTGTAGCAAAGTTTGTGGTTTAAAGAATTTCTGTGCTACCTTTTATTGTGAGAAGAAATGGTTTAAATGCAGAGAATATAGCGTGAGAACATGATAAGAATGCCATTATAGTAAAAGAAACTTCGAGTTTATTGTGAACTTTTACAATAGTCCTGATAGGAGACATTGGCAATATGTACACCAACAACAACAAAGCCTTTATTCGAAATGTTTGGGGTGGGCTATACGAATGCTACTGTTTCATTCAATTTTGTTGAAGGCTATCTCCAACACTGAGTGAAGCATTATCATATCCTTCGTAATAGAGTTCTCTTAGGCCTACCTCTACGTCTTTCTCCATTCATTATAATATTATCACTCCTCCTAATTAGTGCATGTGATGGCCTTACACATGATCAAATCAGCTCAATCAATTCTCTCATTTTATCCTCTATAAGGGCAACCTCAAACTTATTACGAATGCATTCATATCTTATCATATCCTTTTATTGTATATTAATCCGCTTGTTCACGTAACATTTGCATTTCTGCTACACATTTTTTGCATATTTTTTAATTGCCTAATATTCCATAAAGCATTGTGGGTCTTATAATTGTGCTACAGAACTTTCGCTTCAAATTTAGTTTTCGTGCTATTCTACGATCATATAAAACTCCCAAATAACTTCTCCACTTTAAACATTATGAGTTAATTTGATGGACAGTATCATCCTCGAACACATCATCTTGACGAATAATTGATCATAAATAGCAAAAATGATCACTCATAGGTATTTCTTTATGTCAATAACTATACCCTCATTCTTTTTTTTAGAGTTTATTCAAATTGAATTCTGTATTTATTGTGCTAATTCTACTAATTGTGAAGTCATTAGGTTCGAGTGCTTCTCTACGCCTTTCTATTTTAAAAGTAATATGTTTATGTTAGGTAGTTAACTATGGGGATAACCGAATATTTGGAGGAGTTTAGGGTCTCTTGATCTTCTTTGATGGCTAATCAACTGAACGGAAGAAGATTCCTGCACAAATAACACTGTTAGAGGATCGATATTAGGTTCTTCGATATACCCTTCGACGCTCAAGTTAGTCAATATGATTGACTAGATATGCAGAATCTAGTTTCAGGAGATTATGTATCTTAAAGTTGCGTACCTTCGACTAGTGGAGATTGCCCACTATTTATAGAAGGTTGATAGGGGCATATTGGTAATTTGTCTAGGTCGGTTCATTCTGCTGATCAGATCGCACTTTACATGTGTTGACAACTGGTTGAATGAGTCACATTCATGTTTAATGTGACAACGATAGAGTGGCTGAAATACTGACATGGCCTGAGGAGTTATTACTTCGGCCTGAAGAGTTATGATGACTCTAACTCAACATTAAATGCGAGAGTGACTGAACGGTGAAGTACAACTATTGTAACTGATAGGTCATCTTGCTATTCAAGGCATTCTCTAGTGAACCCGAGTAGAAGATGCCTCTCGCCTCGAACCCGAGTCACAGAACTAGCCTGAAGACGTCTTTTTTTTGGGAAGTGGGTCAAATATGAGATATGAGCGAGGTCTATATCCGAGTTGGGCTTTCAAATTTGTGGGATTTGGTCAGTTAATCATGACATGCATCCAACCATGACATGCATCCGACTTTTGGCTGTTTATTAGACTTGGTAATTTTTAGGGTATAACATAATCCTTTCTTCAGTCTCATCACCCAATATTATATCATGAGCAAATAACATATGTCATAGGTCTTCGTCTTGAATGTCTTGTAAGTTCATTCATGGCTAACGCAAAAATATAAGAGCTTAGAGCCGATCATTGTTGTAAACTTTTTCTTCCGCAATTGTTCTCGCCCTAGTTGTTGTTCTATCATATATATTTTTAATCACATCAATGTAATTATTGCATATTTCTTTCTTTTCTAAAATCCAGCACATTCTCTCTCTTGGCACTATATCTAGGCTTTTTCTAGACAATAAAAACTACATGTAGATTCTCTCACTTCTTTCTATATCTCTCCCTCAATCGTTGTAATTTATAAATAGGTTCCATTGTTGACCTATTTTTTTCTTCAAAATAAGAAATTCAATTTGTTGTACTGGATGTAGGATTTTGAAGAGGGGGTGAAGTTTTAAGAAAAATGGTCATATCAAACAAGTAGAAATCATAAACATGATGAATTTAAAAATGAAGATAGCCTCGTCGTGGCTGTCAAAAGCTAATTACACATTTTGCAGCCTTCTTATGGTCAACAACTTTGTGGAAGTTCAATGTATTTATATGTTGGTATTATCTTATAGACTTATACCCAATATTCATACTCGTCCGTGCAACATAGGTTATAGCTTTTAGAAATTACAAATAATAATTTTTTTATCTATGATAAATAATTGAAGGTGTGGAATGGAAGAAGTGTGGAAGTAAATAATGCAAGCTAGATTGCCTAACGCTTTTTACAATTCCAATTGAAGATTTATATTTCTGGGTTAGTTGGATGTTCATATTTGACTTGCTTTTTTATATAGTGATCATAGGACATTATCAAGATATTGCAGTCAATCATTGTTCATACTTATAAAAGTTTGTGGCGAATGCAGGCTGAAATTCAGACGGAAAAGCAGCGGATACTATTGTTGGATACATCAAAAGCTCCTGTTGAATCAATACGGTCAGGGGGGCGATATGATTTCATTGTTGAACATGATGTCAAGGAACTTGGACCTCACACGTAGGTGCCTTTGTACATGCACATGCCTTAAATTGTTTCTTGGATTTTTCTAGTGATAACTTTGTTGTCACTGAGATGCATTGCCATCTTATGTCTAGGCTTGTCTGCACTGCTTTATACAATGATGGTGACAGTGAGCGGAAATATCTTCCACAATTTTTCAAATTTAATGTTGCAAATCCACTTTCAGTGAGAACAAAGGTATATCTCTTTGCTAATTGTTCATGAGATAGCAAACATGTCTATTCTGACCAAACTTTCAGCATACAAGCATTCTGTGGTTACTAACAATTAAACTATATGTTTTCATCCAGTTAAGGTCTTAGCCTTTATCTGCAAGCAACCGGAATTTTATTATTCATGATATTAAATCATTGTCTGACAACACTGCTTCTTTCTTTGTACAGGTTCGCGCTGTGAAGGTAGGTCTTGTTTTGAGATTTGACGAACATGTTGATTGTAAGTTACGCATCAACTTATGTTGAATTTGAACAATCAAATACATTTATAAATTACATGTTTGTCAGTATGTTATGCTATCAACAGGTTACAGGATTTGTATGATGGAATCATATGCCTTATCTTTGATTCTTCAGGCCTTTGGGTGTCAACCTTCTTTCAGTTAATGTGTTTGTATTCACTAGAACATTATTCAACCTTCTTTCAGTTAATGTTTTTGTATTCGCTAGAACATTATTCTAAGTGATATTGCTGTAAATCTAAAGACATCTAAGGTGTTTAACTGTCTCTAGATAATAACATCAGACTTAAAAGGTTGTCTGACATAGACATTCATTTATGTGAGGCAACATATACCAGTATGATAGGCTACTTCTGTACACAATTGAATTTAAAAAGTTGATAAAGATAAAGCATCAAAAAGTACATTTTATGAATTTTTCATATTCGCCTTTGATGTTGCAATAACAGGCTCATGTTTGTTTGGTTCAAAGACTTAGTCTCGACTCCTGTAGATTGAAGAGTGGTTGAAAAGTCCAGGGGTGGATTTGTGTGAAGTGGGAATATGCGGAGGACAATATTAACCAGTTCCCTGCGAGTCAAATACTTGACACGATGCAGGGTAGTAAGAGAGGAACAGTTATATGGTTACTGGTGAGTGGTGACCATTATAGGAATACAGACCATGGATGATGTGGTAAGAGAAGGGATAGGATAAGCAGAGGAGCTGCAATAAACCTAATTGAAACTGTTGCTTGGATCTGGAGGTAACACTTTCCCATGACTGACATTGGATGAAACCCCATACCATGTAATATTCTTTTTTTTGGGTGGGTTGGGGGGGGGGGGGGGAGCAAAGGAGTGTGGGAGACCTGTGAAGTAAACTTTCCTGTGCAAAAGGCGAAGAACAAGCCATGAGCTTTGTATTGTATGGAGGGATGTTTAAATGGTAATTCGTTACCAAACAGAACATGCAACAAATTACTAAGTTCTTTTTCAAATGGGTTGGGGGTTTCATCTGCAAAAAATTTAAAAGATTGGCTTCTAATGATGGACAAGATATCTGTTTTCTGAAAGGTCGCCTAAGACTGCTGAATAACAGGCATCTTCTCTAAGATTGTCAAGTGATCCTTTAGAAGTGATAGCATGTAAAATAAGTAACAACAATAACACTGATACTATTAAATGCTTATGACTGTGCAGGCCTGGAGTGAAAAACTGCCTGCTATTGTATCATGTCAAAATTCAAATAATGGTGGACTGAGGAAATGTGATTCATAGAATTAAAGGGGGATGATTAAAGTGAAGAAGTGGTCCTAGAGTCTTTATAATCGTAGAATATCCATGAAATTGATGGAGAAGTTCCGCAGGTAGACTACAAGATCAACAACTTAATGTGAGAGAATGCTGGCAGTTAAGAAATAACATTTCCCAGAAATTGTGTAGCATATATAGGAATTATTAATGGATTCTTAGCAAACTTTTAAGTGATAGGATACAAATGAGTGCATGAGCATCCATGTCAAGTTAGAGCTTGCTCCTGCTAGGATGAGGGGGGGGGGGGGGGGGATTAAGGGCGATTGGATATGTAAAAAAAAGGCTAATGAAGCACTAGTCAAAGGAAGCACTTCATTTTTGTTAGTAGGAGTACATGATCTAGAAGTAAGCTTAGACATAGATGGGTTGACTAAAAGGATATGATATTTGTGAATTTTAATCAGGAGATGACACTTACTATAAAATGGAAAAGTATGTTGAGATTTCGAACACCGACAAAGGATTAAAGAAATAGGTCTTTATTCAAGAAATAACAAGTATATGAAGCTGAGTTTTTTTAGCATGTGAAATAGTGTAAGATGCTGGTAAGACTAAAATGCATTGGTTGTAGTTTGTATATTATAAGTCTATGGAGGGAATTGATTATGTATAATTTGTGGACGACCAATCTAATTGATGTGTTAGGCCCCGTTTGGCAAAGGGTTAAGAAAGAGTGCTTAAAGAGATGGATTAACGTAGTTAGCCAATTCGATAAATCAAAGGGCTAAATTGTTAACCTATTAAATAAATTTTATTTTAGCCCTTATGATCAGTTATAGTGTTTGGGAATAACGAGGATTTTGAGTATATTCTTATAGATAGAGGGGTTAACTCTCGGTCCTTCTAAATAAGAGTATTAGTAGATCCCTCATTTTGAAGTGTTAACTCATTTTAATCCCTCTAGACTCTAGAGGGGTTCGTTTGACCCTTATGTATTTTTTGCGTTTGGCAAATTATGAAAGGTTTAACTCACTTTAATGCTTGTATAGATTTTTTCTGTTTGGCGAGTTAAGAAGGGGTAGAGTTTCCTTGACCCCTCACTTAACCCGTTGTCAAATGGCACAGTGTCATAATATATTAATATATGCTTGGTGAAATAAGGTTATAGGAATTAAATATGAAGTTTGCTCCAGAAGTTACTGGATGAGATGATTATTAGTTGTACAAGTTGGTGAAAGTTGGATAAATAGAAACTAATATGTAGTTATTCATCTCTGTAATGTTGATATTTATCAAGGTACTACAGAGTTCTTGAGGACACAGATTGATATAATGTGTAGAAATGGGAATAACCAATCTATGAATAATGAAATTATGTAAAAGTTATAAGATGAAGCGATTATTAATTTACTAATTATTACAAAATTATAGGGAATCTATAGTTATCCTTTGAAGTAATTTGGATGTTAATCATTACAGACTTCTTCAGGCCACATAGATTGATGAAATGTTGTAGAAACCGGAATAGACCAGCCATCTATGAATATGAAACTGGGTCGAAGTTATAAGATGAAGTGAGTACTAGGTTACTAATCTGACTAGATCTGACTGGACCCGGGAATGCTTCAACAACCTGATTCATAAAAGAACCAACAAATGTCCAAAGGCATGCTTGAAGCACCCTGTTCGACTTAGAACTGGTCGACTAACCAACCAATTTACAGCCAACCCATCAAACCTCTGGTTCAGAGAAAGTATTTTTTGACATTTCTAATGTATTACAGGGAGTTAAAAGGTGAGATTTGGACATGGTCCCTTCTTTTACTGATCATCAATGGCTTATTGTTCTAACCAATAGTTCACCTTCAGGACAGATACAACTGAACATGAATATGCAACTATGACTTTCCTCTTACCTATGTTCAATGTGCGAACGAGTAGTAGAACCATATGATGAGTGTAAAACCACCAATCTTCCTCGTCTGGTTACTGGTTCAGTTCTCAGTAGATGGATGAGTCATTCAGAAAAGCTGTTGGTTCTGGTATATAAAATTTCAAAGAAAATTGGAGTAATGGGTAAATTTGTTTTGTATGTGAATAGGATAAGAAAGTTACCTTGTAAGTGTTGGTGTGCAGTGGGCAAGATGTCTGGGGTTCAATCTCTTGCACACATGCTAGAACTTATTCTTAGAGAAGACAAAAATAACTTCCCATTGTACTATGTACTTCTAATTTCTACCAGGATACAAATACGGTCTATTTTAAGGAACGTGTGAGTATTTTTTTTGGAATATTTTCCATCACATGCACTTCTATTTTTCTTCACACTTCATCAATCATAGCAGGAGATTACATATCTGGAGGCATGCATTGAGAACCACACAAAATCCAACCTTTTCATGGACCAAGTTGAGTTTGAACCTGCACAAAATTGGAGTGCGACAATATTGAAAGCTGATGAGCATGCTGCAGAAAAGACTACTAACACGAGGTGGTTGGACAGATCACTTGGACATTACCTACTTGTACTTCTCTGATACTGCAAAGTTTGCTCTAAGCATACTTCTTGTAGTAAATGGCTGACTACATTCATCTTGTCTGATGCCTAATTGTACTTTTGGACAGAGAGAGATTCAGGCCACCTATTCTGATAAGAGCTGGTGGAGGAATATTCAATTATCTGTATCAGCTTAGGAAATTATCACATGAATCTGGAGAAGTAAAGGTGGATAGAAGCAATATTCTTGGGAAGCTGCAGATTACATGGCGAACAAATTTGGGTGAACCCGGGCGCCTGCAGACGCAGCACATTATTGGTACTGTAAGTACATAAAGCTAATGATGTGATCTGTTTCCCTTTGCAACTTTCAACTTCTATTATGGAAATTTACAATTTACAGTCATGTAACTGACCTGCAAATTGCAATTGCTTATTAGAAAAAAATCTTAGCGAACCCAAGATGGACTTGCACTTCTTATAAATGCTATAGCAACTATTATCTCGGAGGTTATTTAGTATAGGCAATTCTTGGAGCATGTAGATTGTAATTTACTTTTTATTGCTATAGCTGTGGTGCCATAGGAGTATGCCAATATATTACTGAAGTAATGGATATAGATGACCAGTTTCAGTTCTTAGCACTTAGTTATCTCGAAGTCAATAAACTATTGTAGGGTTGCATTTACGTATCTGGTTCTTGTGTACAGATTACACAACTAAGTAAACAATGCTCTCCATTTGTAGTACTTTGCTTTGACGTTTCTTTTGCCAAATACTAAATGTAAAAGTAAACATTTTATGAAAAGTAGTGATTTTGAAAGTCATATAAGTATGAGGTAAAACGTTATGTATCAGCCTCACATTGTCCATATTAGTTACAAAATGCAGTTAACAAGAAACCATTCATGTGTTTGCAGGCCCCTGTTTTGATGCCATGTTATAATTATAAAACATTTGCCAGTGGTTTCGATGAGCCAATTCCATGAACAAAACGAGTTGATACAAAAATGACCTATGTCATATGGTAAGTCCTTTGGATTCATGATATTGAGATTATAACGAACATGATGGTCCTACTTAACTTTCACATGTGCTCTTTGGAAGCATAAGAGAAAGAACACTAAAGTTTTAGAGCATTGTATAGGATTTATTGAACTATGGTTAGATAGGCAGATTCAGGAGGCCTTCCGAATATATTGAATGATTAAAAGAATCTTTCTGATACGGTATATAATACACCCTCATATAAGGGATAAATGACAACGCTCTAAAGTATTTGGTTTTAGCAGGACTATTGACTAATTAGTATTTTTCAGGTATAAGCAGTATCTTCAGCTAGCGTAGTGTAACGCATTACCATTGATTATAACACTTTACTGTAGAGAATAGCAATAAACACCTTAGAAATGCTGTAATTGCATATATTTACTTGATTATATGTATACTCACATCATACTGATGTAAAACAACGTTTTTTTGGATTGGAATGTGGAAAGATCACAAGAAATTATGAAAAGAAAAGGAGAAGAGAAGATGATCGTAACTTTTTTAAATATTAGACTTGGCCTTTAGTAGAAATTTTATTATAGTCTTATCTATGAAATGCAGTTATTAATAAGGTTTTAGTTGATTTAGAAATTTACCTAATTTTGGAATCGTTTTATGACTTAACTATTAAAACAACCTTTTATTTTAGCATGATTAGAGTCGATCCATATCAAGAACTAATTTTTTTGGTCATCAAATTTTGTACACTATAACAGTCAGGTTTTTCTTCATTTAAAAAGTGGATATATTTATGAAAATTTTGATTTCGCGGAAGATTGTAGTCCTCTTGTAGTTTTGAGTTATTTGATGCAATCATGGATGCAATTGTTGTTTTAAAGATGTGTGAAACCTCATGAGATGTTACTTTTCTTTATCCTATCTTTTTTTTCTTCTCTCTAATTTATTGTTCCAGATCTCAAATTCTAAATAGCTTGAAACCATCTCCAAAATTTTCTTTGCCATTTGGTATCAGAGCTGAAGACGTCCACCATTGCTGGAACAATATCATCAGTCAGTGGCGAAACCAGGATTTCTGGAAATTGGTGTCATTACATAATTAATAATTAAGTAAATTACAATTGTCTCCAATAAGTTATGTTGAAAAAGTACGTAATCATATCATTTACAACACTACCAAATACATCTTTGATCTTTCTTAACATATGTTAATGATCATGGGTTCTCAGTTTCTAAACTTAAATTGCAGGGTGAGTTTAATTTCAGAAGAGACCTCTTATGTTTAGGGTTTCCTCAAATAATCCCCTTTAACTTTGAAACTGTCACGAAACCCTCAAAGTTTTGGGGTTCTCAGAAAACCCTTTTCAACTTTTGACATCTTTACCTATCGGCATTAACCACATTTTTCACATGGCTGAGTAAAATTGCAAAGGCAAATATTTTTGGACGTGATAATTGTGTTTAACGCTTTTAGAGAGTTTTTTTTAAAGAAATGTTTCAGGGGGTTTCCTGAGAAGCCTAAATCTCAAGGGGTTTCGTTACATTTTAAAAGTTAAGAGGACGAGACTTTGGAGGCGTTTTCTGAAATTTACCCTTTTTTAGTTGGATGGCATCGAGTGAGAACTTGGAGGAGTGGGGTCCTGTTGGTTTATACCTGGGGTCAATTTTTAGTGGGGTGAGTTTTCTGGGGTGTGGGTCTTAAGTTGGGGAAGTAGGTTCCTGGTTGACCGAAGTGGTGTCACATCACCACTTCGGTTGAGGTGAATCCGCCCATCATCAGTCCCAAATTTCAGATATTCTTTAGATGTAGGACCATTTTCAAGAAAATCAAAGTTGTGGTCAGTTTCAAGTTCATTCTATTGATTCAAAGTTCTTCACTTCCAATTTCAAACGCTGATGTGAAGGTTTCTGCAATTAGGAAGGGTTTACTGTAGAGAAACTTTCATTTAGAAAAATACAAAAAAGAATATGTGAGAAAAGGATAAGGAACAATTGTACCCGCTTTTAGTATTAGAATTCTGACTCTAGTAGATATTTTCTTGTAGGTTTATTTATAAAGAACATTATTAATGTTAGGATCATAGTTGATTTGGAAATGTTTTAAAGCCTTATTATCAGAAAGATATTCTATTTTAGTATAATTATAGTTCTTTCCTATCAGGGGCTGTTTGGTTGGTTTCCTAAAAACCAAGAAAAGGAAATCGGTACAAGGAAATCAATATAATAATATTTTTATCCATTTCCATCCCTAAAACTCACCCACAACATCTAATAAAATATTATTTTTATCCTCCAACTCATCTCATTTCATCTCCTTTCTTACCTTTAAAAATAAACCAAACAAAAGAAACGTGTCACATCATCCAACTCATCACATCTCATTTTATCTCATTTTTAAAAATTACACACATCATCCAATAATATTGTGACAACTCATCTCATCTCATTAAACATTCCTTTCCATCCATTTCCTCAAAAAAAAACAAGAAATCAATTTCCTTAAGTACGTGTCACATCATCCAATAATATACCTCCAACTCATCTCATCTCATCTATTTTCTTATTTTTAAAAACGAACCAAACACAAACAACCTCAAAACATCATCCAATAATATACCTCCAATTCATTTCCTTATTTTTTTAACCAACCAAACAACCTCAAAACAAGTTTTTTAAAAAATCACTCACATCATCCAATAATAAGGTGACAACTCATCTCATCTAATCTCCTATTCTATAATTTCCTTCTTTTTTAAGCCAACCAAACAACTTCAAAATAATTATAATAGGAAATAGGTTTCCTATTATTTGATTTCCCAGTTTTTTTGGCCAAACGAACAGCCCCTCAAGGACTAGATTTTTTGGTGATCAAGTTTTGCAGGTATGCAAAAGATATTTATCTTCAATAACAGGTGTGGAGATATTTATAAAACAAGAAAAGCTGAAGTATAGGATAATATATTTATTTTTTAGTAGTCAATTAGAAGTAAAAGGTGATTGGCCATTGTTTTCCAAGGTTTGTAAGAACTTATGGAACCATGTTGAACTTTACTTTTTTACAATTTACATAGTCAAGCAAAAGATGTATGTGATTGATACCGTCATGCAGATTTTCGTTTAATATAAGGTCTATTACGTCAGCTTGCTGGCGGAATATTTGAAGCATTATTTGGATGTTTCTTATTGAGTACTTTTCATCAAGGATGTTGATCTAAGTGCATAACTCTTTCTTTCTTTCTTTCTTTTTTCCAATCAAGGATATTGATCTAAGTGCATAGCTCTTTTTTTTGTTTTCTTTTGGCAGCATATCACTCACAAGGACATTGACTTGCAAGTTGTGGAGGTTCCATCTGCTATCATTTTGGAAAGGCCTTTCTTGGTAATCATCTATTTTGTTTGTGGACCTCTTGGATTCCCCTTACTATTTGTCCTCTTTGATATATCCATAGCACCATATATTTTGATATTCAAAGCTGTAATTATTCTATTATTCCCTCAGGTAAAACTCAGTGTCACGAATCAGACAGATAGAACTGTTGGCCCTCTTGAGGTTTTCCTCTCTAATGTCAGTTCCGCTGAAGAAAAGGCAGTCATGGTTAATGGAATCCAAAAAATGGTAATGATCCTTTTGTTACAAGTCGTTATATTTATTTATTTTCATCAGGAAGATTTTGTATTATTACCTTAGAAATGTTACATCGTGGCTGGTGAACAACATTGACAAGTTGATCAGAAATGCTGGATCAAATAGGGTTTGATCAAATACTAACCCTACTCTGAATATGAAAATAAACATGCCCTTTCTCTTACTAGTCTTGTACACTTCCGTATTCCTGATACTTGATTGACTTTTTTTGTTGTATTTTTTCTGTTTACATTTTTTTCTAACATAAGTTGTTGTAAGTTCTGTTCTCAAAAAGAAGGATGCGACATCAAAGATTTCTATTGGAGTCTTTGAGACCATTTTCAACTTAGTTGGAGTCGTTTATTATATATAGTCTATGCAGACTTTGTTCACTGTATTCTCTATATTGGTTGAGCATGATATTTATAGGTCATGGTTATGACAAAAGCCAACATGCAAACATGGATGTGTATGTGCAGACACTCACACATGATTCCTTAGAAGTGCATATACATGTACCAGACAGAACGAGTTATAAGGACATGAACATAACTTCATTTGACTGATATTTCGATTGAATTGATGCCTCTGTGTGACGTCAATTATTTTCCTCGTGGTGTGCCAGGATAAAAAATATATCCTTACTTGGGTGCTATTAGTCTCTTTTGGTGTTAGAACTGTTGGATAGGATATAGAGGAAGAGGCCCATATGAAACTTTTGCCTTTTGTCTAAACACTTTCAGAACATGTGGATCACAATGAATGGAGTGGCTAATCCAACTTCATTACACAGCTTGTATTTCAGTGAGTGGTCATAACTAAGTTACTTCTTGAAAGTAAAGAAGCTGCCTCCCCTCCCTCTCTTTGTGACAAGCGTCCACCCAGATACGAAGCCACCTTCAATATCTCTCTATATTTCTCCTTGTTGAATATGAATATGATGTCCCAGAGTGCATTCTGCAACACATTATGTGCTCAGTGGAAGTTTGCCTTGATTTATTTGTCACTGGTTATCTATATTTCCAAAGCAGACTACAGTTTTATCTTTCCTTGTTCATCTATATTGATGGTTTTCCTTTTTGACGTACTATACAGGTTCTATCACCAGTAGAAGCTTTCAATTCTTCCGATTTCAGCATGGTAAGATGATGCAGAATTATCATCACTATGAACATAAAAAATTACACGCTTTTATTATTCATATTAGTGCAAAAAGAATATTTGACAAGATATGCAATCTCGGGTGTTGGAGATTTCTCTGCACCAGTTGAAATACAAGAGATCATGTCAGTGTTTACTGTGTCATTCACATCACTATGAACATAAAAATTTAGGCGATTTTATTGTTCATATTAGTGAAAAAAGAAGATTTGACGAGGTTGTCAGCCCCCTAATTTTGTGTTCAGTTCATCGCTAAGATTTTTTTTGGGAACTAACAATTTATCATAATAAGAGTTAAATGAAACATACTCCTAAGTTAATTATTGGGGTCTATACATCAAAATACTGAAAGTTATTTTTCAAACAAACAACTAACATAAGTTCCCTTTGGTAAATTGATCGTGTCTCATGGCTTGTACCTGGATGTATCAACGAAACTATGGATTTACTTCCGTATATGGTGTGTTTATCCATGTAACTGGCAAGCCTTTGTTCAAGGCCCTATTATACTCATGTAAACTATTTTGCACCATTCGCCTCTAGTAAAATATTTAATCATCCCCCCCCCCCCGGCCCGCAATAGTCCCATGTGGGTGGTACTATAAAACTGAATGCATAATTGGTGCTTGTTTTCGCTTATTGAAATTACCATGATTTCAACAGCTGGCCCCATTCCATGTTCTTAGGAACAGTTAGTTGCATACATTCTGGTGACTGAATCTTTTGTTTATTAATTACTTTGATATATGCACCTGTAGAGCATGATTGCGACCAGACTGGGCGTCCAGAGAATCTCAGGGATTTCCATATTCGACACTAGAGAGAAGAAACTATATGACCCGTTGCCTGATGTTGAGGTAAGTTTTTATCAGTTCCATGGTAGATTTCAACTCCATAATAAGATGCTACTCTAATTTGTATGTAGGAGTGATATTAGAACCGGATAAATAAAGGGTAAATATCAGAAAACACCCCTTAACTTTGGACGATTATTGGGAAAACCCCCTTAGCATTCACTCTTAAGGGGTAGGGATCATCAGAACCCCCCCCCCCCCCCCCAACTTTTAGATTTTATCAAAAACCCCTTTAACTTTGAGATATTGTTAAGAAAGCCCGTTTTCTGATAAAATCTCAAAGTTAAAGGGGGTTTTGTGATAACACTTAAAACTTCAGAGGGTTTTCTGATATTTTGAAAGTTAAAGGGGGTTTTCTGATAATTGCCAAAGTTATGATATTGAGCCATAAATAAATACTGTTTATCTCGTTGCTGAATCTGGCATTCTATGGAAAATCATGTTACAGATTTTTGTAGACAAAGAATGAGTATTTGCAAATCTGCTGTCCTGGCAGTTGGGGCTTAACTGCTTGTTGGTGGAGCTGGGACAACACACTGATCTTTCCATAAAGTGTGTTTTTAGTCCAGCTTAAGTTTATTAACTACCGTATAAATATTGTACAAGGGTTCACCATGTAGAACCTTTTAATCAATAGTTTTCTTTCATGGCCTTCTCCATTTGTTTTTGCACATAATTGTTTTTTTTTTCCGTATTTTTTGTGTTCGATATGTCCTATGCAAATAATTTAGCATATTATCAATAGTTTTCTTTTATGGCTTTCTCCATCCGTATTTTATTAATTTGCATTCCAAAAGTTAGCCCAGCTCTCTCAAAAAAAATTTTAATTCCCTTCAAAAGTTATCCTCTCAGTTCATCCAAAAGCTATTCACGATGTGCTTTTTAGCTCGTTATATTTTCTTATTTAACAGAACATGGATGATGAAAGTATGGTTTGGTGCCTGTTGTGCACACCATCTTGATAATTTTATGAAAGATTACAAATTTGTGGTTTTTTTTTTTTCTGAAAAGTTACTATATTTTATGGTGGTTTCGTGAAAGAAAACTCTCCTCCAAAATAGATGAATCCTCGGAGAAGAGTTTTCTGTTCGTCACGAGATGTGTGGACGCGCTCCACTGCACGTGTCTTCACCAATTTCTTTCTGGAATGAACAAGAGAGCGACTTAACAGTGGCTGCTAATTCCTTTCTTTTCCAAAAGGCTAAATTGCAAATAAGCGCCCTAATGTTTACCAGATCGTGCAAATAAGTGACCAAAATGAGTTACCCTATTGTATCCTCCGTTTAAATAGACAGTTGCTGTTAAAAAAATTCCTAACCCCCTCTTTTATTACTCGGCTACTGTAAGAAAATTCCCTTTCATCTTCCCCAAAATTTACCGCATCCAATTAAGATATTGCGGATGAAATTAATGTTTACCAGATCGTGCAAATAAGTGCAGAGTGGCTTGCAAATCATTATTTGTTGAAAATCAAAGATAATCCAACTTGGAAGCTAAATGACTTTTTAAAAAAAACAATGGACAGTGATTTACAGCTGAATACTAAGAAATTCAGGGTCTACAGAGCAAAGAAGATGGCACTTGAAATCATAGAGGGAAGTTATAAGGAACAATATTGGAAGCTTTGGGATTATTCTTACATTTTACTGGGAAAAAAAAATCCTAATAGTTTGATTAGGGTGAGGGCTACAAGAAGACATTTGAGTGAACCCAACACATTTTATCGGATCAAATTATGGGATCCAATTATTTGTGAATTATTGGATAAAACAGCAGATGTAGACCTAGTGTGAATACACTCTCAGCGACTTTTGACTCTTTTATGAGTCAAAAAAAGTAGCAATAGGAGAATTATCCTTAACAATGAACTATGTAAGAGTCAAAATTCACTCAAGGGATCTATTGGCACAAATACAACAAGGGATCTGTTCGCGATTGTGCAGTACAGCAGGGGGCTCTAGTCACGCTTAGCCCTTCCAAAAAATCTCTGAATGTGTTAGGCAGCTCGCATTAAGTTTGTGACTATTTACACCAAGCAAGCAACTTGCCCCTTATCTCCATATTTTATCAAGTAATTTGCTCAACAAATTTGAGAATAGGCCTTTTTTCCCCCCACAACTCATTTTCTTTTGGAAAATACAACTATTTTCCAGCAAAAGAAGATCATGAAAAAAGGACCTAAGAAGATCCTAACAAGGCCTATTGCTTCAGAAAAGGTACATGCACGTGTTACACCACGTGTTACACCAACAGGTAAATAAGCAAAAAAAAAAAAAAAGTAAATAAGCAAAAAATTATTAGTAACTTGGTCACTACAGGTTTGGGAGTTTAGGTGAGTGGTTGATATTAATGGCTAGCACTGGGAGAGTCCTTTTCCATGTAAGGCCAACCTAAGAATTTACTTCAACAAAGAAAACAAAATTCCCCCGCATATCATATATGTACAACGACTCATTCAAATACAACTAATCATTAAGGGGGGAGTGAAGAAGAAAACTATTACAAAATGTTCATTTTCCTGCACTCGCAAAAATATGTATCGGAAATATCTAAAATAGAGCTCTAAAAGGTCGAAGAGCTAAACAACTCGGACCCATGATCCACCACACATTGGGCAGCCATGAGCCCATCGACTAATCCACCATGCTTCCTTTTCATTGGCCGGATTGGGGGCACCAGGTTGTGCAAATGCACACGTCTGCCTCAAACATCTAATGCACTGCACGAAACACAAAACTTTGCATTAAAACAGAGACAATAAAATGTTTAATTCTACAATGTTATCGGTAAGACAATTTTGTTCAATGATGAGGATGAAATAGGTATTATAACGGAGAAAATAAAATGTTTAATTCTACAAAGTTATTGATAAAACAATTTTGTTCGATGATGAAGATGCCATAGGCATTAGTTGCTCCACAAACATCTGATACAAGTGCAAAGTCAGAGAGCCAGTATACACCAGCTCAGTGGCTATCGCCAACACATGTGAGAAGAAGACATCAGTATATGGTACAACCCTTTGTGTGTGTGTGTGTGTGTGTGGGGGGCCCCCCCCCCGGCCCTGTTTTGTTTTTTTTGGGAAACACCTCAACTTCCCATGACCCTAAAGTAGCAAGTTATATATCTGTACTCATGGTTCAAGCAAATTCACATGTGACCACCAATGTAATTGCACATCAACATAGCAGTGAAGGGATCTCTGAACATCTCCCAATTTTGCCATGTCATGTGACGAACAATCCTTTTTTCTAGTACTTGATC